>QAXH01005478.1:40250-63217 GCA_004335635.1 Chloromonas sp. AAM2
AAAGACTAGATAAAGGGAGCCAGTCAGTCACGTCCAGGAAGAGGCAGCCAGGCTGCATCAGGGCTGAAGGTCAGAGAACAGGGACAGCCAAACTGCAGCAGCTTGGTGATCAAGCAGCTTGGTGATCAAGTGATTGCAGGCATCTCTTGACTTGATGCCCAGGTGTAGCTGAAGGCCGATTGGAGTTAAGACCATGTCCTCTCCTTCAATCTCTACCGTTAGGCGAGGAAGCGTCGCATGTGTTCGAAGAACAGCCGCGTGGAAAACGCTGACTGTGCTTTCCAACTCCGCAATCGAGGTGATTTCACGCAATCTGACATGCAGCTTAGCGCCTTGCGTACGCAAAACTGCGTCTCTGAGCAGCGGGGATACCCGCAGTAGCTGCAGCCTGACACCAGCGGCAGCTTCTGCGATTTGATCTAAACATCTCGCAGGGAGATCCAACAGTTTGAACCTGTCGTGTTGTGACATTGTGAATACCAGTGGTGGCGTCAATCAGTCAGAACTTAAACTGTGATGATGGTTGACACTAATGGTTAGCTCACACAACGTACAGTATGTTGCGAAATAACCGGTACTTGGGGGTGCTCCACCCCAACCGTACCAGCCAACCCACCAACTACCTGGCTGGAAGCTCCTAAGCATCGCCAATGCTGCTGAGACTTGGCAGGTGTAATCCTCACATCATTTGGGACAAGTACTGTGTCAAGAAGTAAGCCTGTTGACTGACAATTGTTGTAGAAAATGGCTCCCATTACTCCAACACGGTTTTTTTTACATCCAAACGGTCGAATGTGGGCCTGTAAAATGACCAAGAATGCGCACTTCAAGGCGGTAGGGGAGATAGCCTTTATGCAGTACCTATCTGAATGACTTGGAATCAGCCCAATCGGATCTATGGCTGGTGAGATAGTCTGCTTGACCAACAAGATGCGCATTTACAAGGCAATTGTTGTTCCTATCCTGATTTATGGCGCTGCTGAGTCATGGGCACCAACTGAGCTCAGCAGCACCAGTTGGATATGTTCAACAACCCCTGCCCGCGACGCATTCTGCATGAACGTGTGGGCCAAGAGGTGATCAGCAATGCGGGCCTCAACGCCAGAACTCATCAACCTGCCATTAGTGCCCTGCTCAGAACACACAGGCTCAGGTGGCTAAGCCATGGGACACATGCCTGACACTTCCAGCGTTCAACGTTTGCTTTTTGCAAATGTTCCAGCCCAAGGGGGCCAGCAGGCTGTAGCAAGGAGAGGCAGGGGTGTTCCACTCTCAACTTGGAATCGTGTTGCTAGTGATGACATTCGTACTTTGCACCCAACTTGTAGCAAGACCTGCCTGTGACATGTCTGAGGCCATGCTGAGGTTCCCGCCATCCGTGAGGACATGAGCTCCAAACATGGCAGTGCGTGAGATCTGACATAACCCTGATTTTGCACAAATACTGTGTGCTGCAGCTTTCATCAACGACAAGGAGTTACAACCTACCGCACACACAGTGTGTTCACGCTGTGCTTCATTTGTGTGAAGGTGGCAGGCACTTTTGGTGAGCTGCCTTCTCATGACAAGAAAAATCCAGTCTGTCTGGTTGAGAACGCTCACCCCCTGCCAATGCTCCATCAGATCAGCAAGCACACGTGATAGTTACCAGGGTCTCAGCTAGCATGACACGTTGTGCACTACAAGGCCTGAAGGGTTGCACAAAACAATCCAGCAAAAAGCTTTGCCAGCTTGCAGGGTTGGGGCTTGACTGAGTACCAAACGCCACGTCCGGAGCACTGGTCTACAAAACCTCAACTTTGAAGTCATCCAAAAAGGAGGGGCCAGCGTATTTTAGCCCAAATCTTGCATGAACTACTTGTTGGAGATCAGTGAGTGTGCAGTCGGTGCGCCCACAAGAACCGAACAGCATGTGCAGTTTGGCAGGTCAAAAACTGTGTACCAGTCATTTTGCAACATACTGTACGTGTGAGGACGGTGCGAGGCCTGACCGAGGTACTTTTGATGGGAAAGCATCCTGGCGAGGTTTCTGTAGGAAGCAAAAGCTGTTGCTTGCTCAATGTACTGATTAGGACGAGCCAGATCCAACCATGTGCACGTCTCCAGCGTGGTACCCTGGCTCCAGCAAGCTGTCAGGGCGCATGTGGACAAGGTAGCCACCTGTGGACAAGGCAGCCGCATTCTCATCAGTCTTGCCTCTCGTGTCAATTTATAGTATGATGCGTTTAACAGTGCATGGTTCCCAGCGTCGTGGAGATGGCTGCCATGGTCAGGCGCGGCGTTGTGCATTTGAGCTGATCAATGACCACTGCACGAACCGTAAAAAAAACTGCTTAGTCGTACGGGTTACTGCTGCAACAACTAAGCTGCATGTGGAGCGAATGGCTGCGATATTGCAAAAGCAGTACGAGACGGAAGCTGCCAATTGATTGCTGCATGATCAAGACGCAGTGACAGGTGAGGACAATTGACGGGATGCAGTGACCTCGGCTGAACAGTACCGAAGCTCCACGTTGTCCTCATTTGCCAACATCAGATGCGATGCTGCGATGAACAGCCTGTCTTGGCTGACACGGTAACCATCCCTACAAATGCAACGCAGCCTTCCCTACAAGTGTTGCGTTGCTGCGCCTGCCCACGCTGCAGAATCATTGCCATTGAACCGGCCCAGGATGCCATCGCTAACAAGCGTCAATGTGGGGCGAGGTGCAAAGACGCCATTGACACAAGGCGCTACGAGACCAAGCCTCGACGGCAGCAAGCCAGCAACTTGGTAGGCGCGCGTTTTGCAGGGACCTGATGATGAAGCATGATGAAGCTGCAACAGGCGTCCTGGGGCAAAGGGCGCATAAACAAGGGAAAGGCAGGCAGTTCAATGGCTTGCCTGTGCGCTCCGCAAACAGCAAGTGCTAAAGGCTTGGCGACCACGCTGGCCGAGAGCTTGGCAGGTGAAAGGCGGCATTGCAAATGCGCATGACAGCAGGCCCCTCACATCTCAATGGCAACGGCCAGGTGGCGCTGGCAACTGGCCCAGCAAGCGTGCGCATGAAATTTGGGGACACGGGTTGATAACAAACAGCTCAGCAAGCTAGGAATGACCAGGCTGACTGCAGGCGCGTGGGTCGATAACAGGTTTTTGAACCCACACCGTTAAGTCATCCCTCATCATTCCAACTCAAACCACGTCACGCATGGGGGCACCATGGAGTACGTAACAGCATGCACTCCTACCAGACCACACAACCAGCTTGCGAACACAGGATGGCATTGAGCAGCACTGGTCAGCCGGCTGTGCTGCTGATTCTTATTGTTGTCATTATCATGATCATGATCTTGCATGCGTCTATGCTTGCAAGTTATGCTGGCCGGTTGCTTGCGGTTGCATGCCATCCTTCTCTGCACATCATGTCACAGACACATGCATGCAGGATGAGTACTGCCAGCAGCCACAGTGCACCACCACCCTACCTGTTGTAATATGTGATATAGATTTACGGCTGGGAATAAGAATCACAATGACAATGATGATCATGGTCATCTGCACGTCCGAGTTGAAATCCGCCCAGAAAATTTTACCTTGCTTCGTCGCCAAGAACTTGACACGTTCTTGCCTCTCTCAATGTGCAGTGGCTACAACACGCAGCGCAACGGCATAACCCGCATACCCGCCCCGCTACAGCCTGGCTCACACTACCCTCCTCCCAACCCTCCTCTCTACCCTCCTCCCCAACCGGCAGCCACACAGCTCGCTGCGGCTGCTGGCCTTCCCAGGGTGCCAGCAGCACCCAGCACCAGCGTGCTTGCCGTGCGTGGGGGGACCGCAGCACCTGTTAGTCGCGTGAACGGTGCAGACAAGCACGTTCAACGCATCAGGGGCGGCGCTGCCGGATCAGCTGCTGCTGCTGCAGGACAAGCTGCTTACCAGCAGAGAGTTGGCAAGGAGACGAGCTGGGTCACACTCCTTCAGCCACCAGCGCCGCCTGCTTCGGGCAGCGATCAGTACTTGGGGTCAGAGACATACGGCGTAGCGGTTGTGAACTGTGTCTTGCCTGTTGAAGCCAGCAAGCACCGGGCTCCAGAGCCTTGGGGCAAGGAGGAGGACACGCGGGGCAAACGCAACCCTGACGCGGTCAGCCGAGCCCCACAGCAGAGTGTGTGGGGCGGACACGGCAAGCGCAGCTGGGGCAAGGTCAGAGCAGCGGAGCTCAGTCCCGTGGGCGGGTGGGGACCATACGGCTTGGATGGAATTGACGGGGCCGTTGAGCAAAGCGTGTGGGGCAAGCGTGTAGCACGCAGCTCTGGCGGGTTTGAGGGAGCGCCCCAGCAAGGTGTTTGGGACGAGCGCGTGCCACGCAGCTTTGGCGGGGTTGACGGAGCCCCGCAGCAGAGTGCGTGGGGCAAGCGTGTAGCACGCAGCTCTGGCGGGTTCGAGGGAGCCCTGCAGCAAGGTGTCTGGGACGAGCGCGTGCCACGCAGCTTTGGCGGGGTTGACGGAGCCCCGCAGCAGAGTGCGTGGGGCAAGCGTGTAGCACGCAGCTCTGGCGGGTTCGAGGGAGCCCTGCAGCAAGGTGTCTGGGACGAGCGCGTGCCACGCAGCTTTGGCGGGGTTGACGGAGCCCCGCAGCAAGGTGTTTGGGCCGGGCGCGAGCGACGCAGTTCTGGCCGGGGCGATGGGGTTGCAGTGGTCAGCGTCCAACCATCCAAACGCTTCAAGCTGAGTGCGAGCACACCAGCAGCCAATTCATCGCAGCTAGCGAACGTGCAGTTTGGGGATGCAGGGTTGGATGAGGAGGAGCCCCTTCTGATCAACAACCTCCAGGCGCACAGGGCGATTCACAGGGATGGGATGGAGTGGGAGAGCTCGCAGCAGGCGCTTGAGCAGCTGCCTGCCTTCAATCTGGGCACGTTTGCCCCTACCCGCCTGCACCTCAAGCTCCGCACCTCCATTCCAAAACCCCAACCCACCCCTACCGCACCACAGCCCGCTGTCAACATGGGCGTGTCTGCACCCACCTGCCTGTCCCTCAAGCCCCGCACCTCCATCCCCAAACCCCCACCTGCCCCTACCGCACCACAGCCCGCTTTTACCATGGGCGCATCTGCACCCACTCGCCTGCCCCCCAAGCCTCGCAAGTCAATTCCCAAACCCCCAACTCCCCCCCCTGCATCACAGCCCGCCTTGTGGGGGAGCTTGTGGGGCATACCGTCGGCAAGGGATGCCAGCCTCATGGACGATGCACACCTTGAGGAGTGGTTTGCCGCTTTTGACGCGGCGTGGCCTGCCATCCAGGCATCGCTGGCTGAGGACCCCTTTGCCTGCTAAGTATGGCAAGCTTTTGCACACTTTCCACTCCTCAGGTGAGCTGGATGGGAGGTGGATGAGGTAGATAGTTCAAGGGGCCTGTGACCAAGCAGGGGTGGCACGCATGGAATGGTTAGCAGGGCAACAAGCAAGGTAGCCAGGGAAAACACGCTACGAACAGACTGGAAACAAGCTAACAACAGTGAAGCCTGTGAAGGCAGACTTAGTGCATGCAAGGATTGAAGAACAAGGTTCATACAGTTGGCGAGGTGATGTTATGTTTGAGTGCAGTCTTGGGTGTGTGCAGTTCGTGACATGCAACGGTGCGCAGGTTGGCATGACGTGCAACAGTACAGTGATGCAGTACCGGTAATACCAGTTGCCAGCTTGGCAAAGTGCTGTTACGTTTGAGCAGGGTTGGGCGGGCAAAAACCGGTGCAACCAACGGGTGAACGACATGCTGACGTGCTGTGCAGGCAAGCTGTACGAGCAGTCCGACGTTTGGACATGTCCAAGGGGGCACATGTGCTGACGACTAATTGACTGGCGAGATGGGTTGGCATGTCAGGACGGTCGGAGTGCTGGCAGATTATTCAACGGCAGCGCGCCTTCTTTGAATACCTGGCACAGACTACGGTGTGCCTAGGTGGCAGACATGCACAGCTCGCACAAGTGTGGATCAACCTGACATGCCAAGCAACCCAAGCAGCTCGCACAAGTTCCCTGTGACTCGGAAGCTATGCAGTGGCTTTATCAGTGGCGGACGAGTTCAAGGCATGCCTGTTGATATGTTGTGCCTGTCGCTGTTTGTCCGCCTTCACCCGTGATTGAGCCACAGCGTACACGGCATTACTGCTCGTCTCGTTCAGAACAGGCGATGAATGCAGTGGAACTTTCTGCTTAGTACAATGGCTCGTAACCCCCAAAGTAAATGCAAGAACCATTGTTAAGCTGTGATAACGGCTTTCCAACTGTTCCTTGTTCCTTGTGTGGCTGTTGCTTGAATTGCTGTTCCACTGTGTTCACGTGACTGATCTATTCTCGATCACGTGATTCCCATTCCAAAAAGAAAAAAGACAACATTGTTAAGCTGTGATTGCGGCTTTACATTGATTGGCTTGATTGGCTGTTGCTTGAATTGCTGTTCCATTGTGCTCACGTGACTGATCTATTCTCGATCACGTGATGCCCATTCCAAAAAGAAAAAAGACAACATTGTTAAGCTGTGATTGCGGCTTTACATTGATTGGCTTGATTGGCTGTTGCTTGAATTGCTGTTCCATTGTGCTCACGTGACTGATCTATTCTCGATCACGTGATGCCCATTTAAAAAAAACAATGTTAAGCTGTGATTCCGTCTTTACATTGGCTGGCTTGATTGGTTGTTGCTTGATTTGCTGATCCATTGTGTTCATGTGATTGATCCATTCTTAAGCACGTGATTCTCATTCCAAAAACAAACAAAACACATTGTTAAGCTGTGGATTTACAATGATTGGCTTGATGAATGATGTTTCGATTGCTTATCCATCGTGTTCACGTGACTGGCCTCTGCACGTGACATTCACATTCTTGTACAATTACTCGATTTATGCGGTTAACCATGGAAAACACTGACCTGGCACAGTACCATTCGTATTGTAATGATAATAACACTTGCGGCTTTGGTGTTCTACAATGCGCCAGCGCACTGACGTGGCAGGTGTTACCGGCATACATGTTACTATTATACACATGAAGCTATACGATGCTGTCCAATGTGTTGTCCCTGGCGACAGTGCAGCTTCGCTGCGCACAATTGAAATGCTTACTGAATGCAGCGCTACAGCACTTACCAGGTAGTGGACACCTTGAACAGCCGGTATTCGCTCCACCTTCCTTGGTCTAGGCGTAATCAGCTGCAGCGAAGCAATGACCCTGTAAAGCACAAGTGGAGATTGTTCAGTCAGGCAGTACCACTCTTTAGGTATACAGTCCACCCTTTACTTCACCCTTTACTATCAAGAGCGGGGACCAGCTGATGAGATAGGCATCCCACTATGCAGATGGCTAACGTTGCCAGCAATAGAACCAGGTGGCGGGACTGCACAACTGAACTTCTTCTTCCCATTATACACAGTGCTCAGTGATTCATCGTATAAAAGCCATGATGCATGTGAAGAGAAGTACCGTGCATTCGTCGTGTGTGTGGTGGACTGTTGACTTGAACACCTGCCCCCAATCAATACACACCTTTCGCCTGAGCTCGGCCGCCGTGTACCGCGCACGAAACATGGCCGTATCCACGTACCCGCATTGGCAGTGCGGGGCCTCACATTGGCGGTGAGGCAAAGCCATTTGCGTTTGCAGCAGTGGCCGGGCATCCTGCCGCCAAGTGCGAGAGCACAGGTGCGCTTTGCATCGAAATGTCCAGCACAATGAGCTAGATTTGCCAATGGGTCAGTGCGGCTGTTCGCGAGGAAGGGCACAGCATCCACGGGTGCAAAAGCGGTTTTGCGTTCGTACGAGACTGAAGCCACCACCGGAAATTCTGTCTCCATGCCTGTTATCACTGCAGTTTGACGTAATGCGCACTCATGGTTCCGAACCGGTTTACGGAACTGACCGGCCAGTTACCCTAGCCCCTAGGGTAGCAGCAAGACTTTTAGGTGCACAAGCGACATATTAATGTGAAAGCTTCGCATCATTACACATGGCATAAATACCGCTAGTGATATTGTCAGCGCTACAAAACGAGCTTGAACTTAATGGGACGGGGTACTTGAAATGGGCCAATGTCATGATTCCTTGAGTCGCGCTCACATACCCATCCCTTCCGATTGACCATTCCGTTCAACTGATGCCACAGGTGCTAGCTTGTAGTCCGTGTGCACACGACCTCTTTTTTCCTCGGGGTACGAGAGTGCATTGTGTTAGGATGGAAGAGAGCCAATGTCATGATTCCTTGAGCCGCGCTCACACACCCACACAGCTTTTTGTTATCCGCTCGTAACCGCACTTTGACTAGGGCTTTGGACCTCTTCTTGATACGTTCCTCGAGCAGCACATCAAGCCGTACCTACCACCACCACTGACTTGATCAGGGGTTGTCGACGATGAGCCAACAACAACACAGGGGATCCGGAGTCAGCACCACTTGCTTCACCCGTGCCACGTCGTCACGGGTTTGTCATGTCATGGTGGCAGCAGCCAATCGCACAAGCAAGGCTAGAGCGAGCAAACTGACTAGCGTCATTTCATCGTCCCGAGTGAAGTTGACGCCACTCAGTTTGGTCGCTCTAGCTTTGTTTGTGCCTTTGGCTGCTGCAAACATGACATGGCAAGCTTGTGATGACGTTGCACGTCCGGTGGTGGTGAAGCAGGTGGTGCTCACTCCGGATCCGCCCGTCATCGGAACCCCAGCTAGCTTCGAAGTGAAAGGCACAACAGGCAAGTGCCAGCTGGTAGCTGGATTTATGCCGGTCAAACTCTTCGGCATGGTTTATTTAACGCCATTTAGCGCCATTTAGTACCATGTCATGATAGCATGGGTGCATTGTAGCATGGGGGCATAGGTCATGGGGTCATGTGCCTTCACGGGCCACGTGTTGAACCTGGAACGGACAGGACAATACAACGGACAGTACAGATTGGAAGACATCTACACTTTGTTGAAGTCAGCAAACATGGGGTATACTTTTGCACGTCTCTGATGGAATTTTTGATGCAGCATTTAGCGAAGTTTGCACGCTCGCCTTTTGAATCCCAGGTGTGGAGGTTGAATCAGGCACAGTGGACATTGATGTTTCCTTCGGTGGCGTTCAAATCTTTGGCCAGGTAAGCAGGTGCATTTGTATCAGCATCAGTTAGTCCTATCAACCACCTGGTGATCCGGAAGTTGTTTGATGATGTGTCCTTACATGGCCAAGGTTGCAATGTCTGCCTGGGACCAGATCTGGCTCCACAGCTAGTAGTGCACCAGATGCGTCCGCTACATATAAGATGCCTTCCGCTACGCAGCTGCCATGTTCAAGATGACGCCATGCCCATACAGCAAGACAGGCGACCATGGATTTGCAGCTACTGAGTCAGCATGTATAGAGCAAGGAAGGGATGGCTTGCCCTTGTTGTGACTTCCTGCTCGCCTGATCTCCACGGCTGGCTGTGCCCTAGATGCATTCGCCACACATCAGATGGCTTGTGCTTGGCACCGGAAGCATGCGCCATGGATCACTGCTATGTCCAAGGCTGCGGTCTGCTGTGCAATGTCCAGCGCACAGGACGTCATAACTAGCAGAGCCAGATCTGGTCCCAGGCACACAGGACGTCACAACAAGGGACCATCCGACAATGATCTACTCATGCTTGATCTGTACCTACCAGTCACGAGGGGTTTACGGGTGTCACAGGCGAGAGCTGCAATTCTATGCGTGCCTGTTTTGCTGCTGCAGACTGAAGACATTTGTGGCAAAACTAGCTGTCCCGTGCCGCCCGGTGACATCACCATCACACTTGTTGAAGCACTGCCACCCATTGCGCCACCGGTAAGGCATGCAGGGGGCTGAATGGTTGAGTGCACATGCCGCTGTTCTAGGCTGCAGGCAAACTGGAAGCAGGCCCTGCGTTTTTTAGCTCATTACAGTGGGCGCACATAGGATACTTGGCGCGGAAGAATGCAGGCAGGACAGAGGGCGCGCTCAATGCAATGCAAGACCAGGCAACAGCGTTATGACTCAGGACGAGCCGGTCCACAAGGCAGGGTGGGTGACCGGAGGAGCATATGAAGAAGCAGGGCTGCCGTGCATGTGCCACGTGACGAGCCGTCATGCTGCACTGCTCAGCACCGCTTGCGTGGTGCCCATGGGATGCGTGCGTGCAGATCTGCCAGGCTTGGAACAATTCGTCAGGTGACCTATGACAGGCAAACAGACTTTCTGTTTTCCTGGGTACCAACTGGGGGGGGTGTCCGCTTTCTGCTTTGCGCTTGCAGGGCGAGTATGGTCTGCGAGTCACTGGGCGGGATGCCTTTGGCGCTGAGCTGGTCTGCCTGGACGTGACCTTTGAGCTGGTACTGCCATCGGCGACAGCACAGCTAGAAAAGCACAGCAGCCGATAGGGCAGCTACAGGTGTAGCGATTGACCGGACCCGGACTTGGTGCCAGGGCTGGTCACTGTTCTTGACATTGACCTGGCAATTAGTATTTGATTGATTCGATTCAATGCACAGCTTCATATAATAATATCAGTTCAGAAATGACTTCACTAGGCTAGTTCTAATCCAGTTTTGAATCCAGTTTTGGTCATGCCTGACTTGATTGATGTTCACGAGCCCATGGCTGTCGTCGTCTTTGGCGTTGGTCTTCGTTTGTATGTTGGCATTCAAGTGAAGTGCTGCCTCAGCTTTACATAGCTTGTATATTTTCTTTGTCATGAGTGTGAAGAGAATTTACGCAGCGCCGTTGCAAATACACACTTCATCAGGTCAAGATATCATGAGTAAACCTGACAGGTCATTGGCACGATTTGCCGAGGACGGCTGTCAAGTTATGGGACAGCTGAGCCAACGTACCAATGGCCACATCTACTTGCATAAAGGTGATAACAACTCACACTAACAACTAGTTACTGTGCAATGTACATGTTCGTGGAAAGGCAAATCATTTGACACCCAGTGGTCACCCACCCCTCTCTCAGTCCCGCCTCCACAAGTGTGTAGATTGGTTGGGCCTCAGAAGAGTGCGAAACGAGGCTTGAAAAAAGGCTTAAAAAAACAGATGTTTGCCAGTTCTGGGACAGTTTACAAGCATTGCACTGGAACCAGTGTGGCAACAGGGAAGCCCGTGAAAGCATGGTGTATGCCAGAGTGCTATTCCTGGAAACTGTCCCAGAACTGGCAAACATCTTTTTTCCCCCGGTCATCACGTCGTTTGAGCTTTGCAACGCAGACACATCAGCGAATCCTCAGTGCAGGAAAACAAGCTATTAGAAGGAACATACTAGCTGTGAACCGGAATCCGGGCGGGATGATGTCAGAGGCCGTGATGTCATGAGGTATGCGGTCAGGATAGCACCTCAAGGGGTTGGCCAACACCACTACTATCCTGGTGTGTCGCAATCCCCTTCACATGCAGGTTGGACGGGTTGGAATCCTTCCCCTCTTGTGAATTCCCTGAAGCTCCCAGCGACTAAGCATACAACATAACCAGGCAAGCAGCCAGTGCTAGGCAGCCCTATAGAGTGCCCTATATTATCTGGTGCTTCTCCTTTCATTGGACGGTGCTCAATCACTGCCGGAGGACAAGCCTGTTTGATGCTTACAGCTTGTATGTGGAGTTGGTCGTTGTGCGTGGCTGCTACATCATGATAAAACATTGGATTTTAGCACCAGCTCAATCGTTGCAGAGTGCTCAAACCATGCAAAGAGCTGGAATCGTGGCTCGCTCCCTCCGTGGCCGTGCCATCAGGTGGGCTCAAAGCAGAGTCCTATTGAACGTTATGCACATTTTCAGGCCCCATTTTGGGTCTAACGAGGTATGCGGCCACCACCACTACTATGTGTGTCGCAATCCCCTTCACATGTAGGTTGGACGGGTTGGAATCCCTCCCCTCTTGTGACGCGTGTTATGCCTGAAGAGGGCAGGGTGCAACCATGAGCTCAGAAGTGCATGCAACCAAACTACAGCGGATTTGGTTCTTCATGAGCATGTTGGAGGACTATCAGAACTTCGGATTGCAAAGAATGAAACTGGTTCAGTTTGTGTTGCTGAGCTCAAGTCTGAGGTGCGCCACACCGCCAACCGGGCATGCGCCACCTGCTTGTCAACTGCACGGCCGGACTCAAACCGTTTCGGTCCATCGTGGATTCTGAGCACGGCAACGTATAAGGCCCTTCATGACGGCCCTGCCAGACACCTGAACAGCGTCACTCACACAGTTTCCACTGTTGAGCACGCCTGCCTATTGAACCAAACAAGAAGACTCGTGCCTTCCCATATATTCGCAACTGTCAAGGCACTGAAACCCAGACAGCTCCCATTGACAGGCTCCCACTGCACATTACATTTGCACAAAGCTCCAGTCTCCAGAGCCGGCCGCTTGCCCGGCCGGGCAGCCGCTTTGGGCACACTCTCGTGAAGAAACCCTTCTGACGTCGAGGAGAACAGCAGAACAGCAGCTCTCACATTGCCCAGGCCGCAATGTTCGGCATGCGCACCAATCTGATGCCAAGCCAGGGACTGGCGTCCAGGCAGACTGGCGTCTTGAAGCAGCTGCCGTATCAAAGGCATGTGCAATCCAATGCAATGGGAATGCGCAACGGCAGTAGCAGGGACACTCGACCAACCCAAAGCATGACCATGGTCGAGCCAGCTCAGCCGGGTTTTATCCAGGATAGCCCAACTTCCTCCAACAAATTGTCCGCGGCAGGCTTGCGGATGCCCGGCGTCTCGGCCCTGCACGATGCGTGGCAACGAGTGGACATCAAGCAGAAGATCGTTCTCGCTTGCAGCTTGGGCTTCTGCTTGTCAAACATGGGTAAGCCTCGCGAGTGTGCTCAAGGGCCAGTGAGAAGCTGAATCCATCGGATCAACATCTACTTGACCACACCCGCTTTTTCTCAGTATCAGTATTCATCATACAGCGCTCACCTCAGCAGTCACCCACATCATTTCCCAAGCAAAGCTTGAGCATGATACAAGCAAGCACATGCTCGCCCCTCCTCCATTGCAGACAAGACCAACTTCACAGTTGCTGTCATACCCATGGCGGCATCATATGGCTGGACTCCAACCATCGCTGGCCTGGTTCAATCATCATTCTTCTACGGCTTCCTGCTAATGCAACTCCCTGGCGGCTTCCTCTCTACCAAGCTTGGCGGTGCCTTCGTACTGCCACGAGGCTTGGCAGTATGGTCAGGTGCCACAGCAGCCATTCCCGCAGTAGCCGCAGATCTACCAGCTCTGTGTGCCACCAGGTGAGCCGAGACAGCACGTTACATGGTTTTGCAACGCTCACTGTCTACAGGCTCTGCATGGTCTACCTTTTTACTCGTGATTTTCAATTGGTTACATCTCTGTACTGCTTGCGCAGGGCCATCATGGGCGCAGGGGAGGCCGTGGCTCCCTCCTCCATTATCGACATGATTACTCGCACTGTGGTGAGTTCACAAGACCTCCACATAAGCCCTCACTACAGCCCAGCCAAGCAGCACGCATGTTGTTGTCCACTGCAGCTGGTCGCACACTATCAATGACTGCTTCAGGCCTGACTCACAGCTATGATGTTGGTGGTGGTGGTCTTTTTACATCTGTGTCCATGCGCGCAGGAATGCGTCCTGTCAGGGGCAACCAAAACTCAATGTTGTTATTTTGATCCCTTTTGCTCGTGCAGCCGGCCAGCGAGCGCGCAGGCGCTGTGTCCTTCGCCTTCAGCGGCCTGCACCTCGGGTCCATCATCGGCTTACTGGTCTCCCCAGCCATCATCCAGACAGTCGATTGGCCCGTGCTTTTCTACCTCTTCGGCGGCGTGGGCTGCGTCTGGCTGGTGTGGTTCCACGGCATCATGGAAGAAGTTAAGCAGAAGGATAGTGAGCTGGCCGCACGCCTTTTCCCCGCATCACAATTGGCGGCCACATCTTCCGTCGCGCTCGCCACCAACAGCAGCAGCAGTGCTAGCGTCCCCGTGGCAGCCGCCAGCCCACCACCCCCGTACCGCGCCTTCCTCCGCAGCCGTCCCGTGCACGTCCTCATGTTCACGCACTTCTGCCACAACTGGTTCCACTACACGATGCTCTCCTGGTTGCCGACCATGTTCACTTCCACCCTCAGCATCGACCTCATGCATGCCGCACAGACCGCCCTTCTGCCACCCGCAGCTGGCATTGTCGCCTCTGCTTGCGCTGGCACAATGGCTAACAAGCTGATTGGCGCAGGCATGCCGATCCCTGCTGTTCGCAAGCTGGCCCAGACCATGGGGTTCCTTGTCCCCACTGCCTGCCTGGCGGTGGCTTCACAAGTTCCTTGCACCCCTGAAGACAGCGCTACCGCAGTCGCATGCATCACAGGCGCGCTCGGCATGAGCAGTTTCTCACTGGCAGGCCTCTACTGCTCACATGGCGATCTTTCCCCCAAGTACTCAGCTGCTCTTCTGGGCCTTACCAACGTGGCGGGCTCCGTTCCCGGTATCATTGGAGTTGCCTGTGTGGGTGCGCTGCTGGAGCAGACACACGACTGGTCAACGGCGCTGTTCCTGCCTTCGGCGGCGTTCATGTTGGCAGGCACCGTGGCGTATGTGGGCTTCGGCAGGAACGACCCCATTGACTTTGACGCGGAAGATAACTCGGAGTTGCCTGTTGAGCGCGTTGTAAAGAGTTGGTGGGCGGCCAGCCCAGTTGGGCGCATCTCCAAGCGGGTGGGACATGTGGCTGCAAATGCTTTTGCAGCAGCGCAGTCACACATCCAGTCTGGCAGCAAGGCGCACCGCGATTGAGCACTGAAGCTTTTATGCCGAATACAAATGGCTGAGAGTACGTGAGTGTCAGCATCAATGTCACACCCATACAGAGTGTTACCGCAGGAGCCTCTCACATGCGCATGTTGAGATTTTAACTGTTGCAAGCGCGCTTGGCCGCTGTGCCATGTCCCATACATGTGCCCCACACAGTTTGTCACGTGTGTGGGTCGCTTTTGAACCGTTTGGAATCCTTCCTTGTGAGTGGTGTAGCCTGCAGGGGGGTTTGGCACCTGTCCCAGGTTTTCAAAGTTTGCTCCAATCATCGGCTTTTCCCTTTCTATGCTCTGAGCGGTATATGAGCCCGCGTGTTTGTCGTTGCAATACGTACGCTTTCAGTGTGCTTGTGTCGACCTTCACACCACACACCACATCTCACCAACCCCCTGCTAATGCAAGAGCATTTACCCCTATAGTTTCCACTCCTTTCCACACATCCCAAACTTGACCTGGCTCTCCACGACTGCCACGTTGCTATCAATATTGCTGTGTCCCTCAAACTCGAGGCGCACAGCGCTACACGGTGGCATTTGCAATGAAAGAATCTGAACTTAACATCTTATACCAGCCTTCACGCGTCCATGCTGTGCACCAATGCAAGCGCAACTGCACATGGTTGTGCTGGGAACGCCTGTCTCGATGTCCTTGGGTGCTGGCTGCCTGAGAGCCGCGGCTTACGCAAGTCTTATAGATCGCCTGTTGAAGGACCTTTTCAAAGCAGGTACCGAGCAGGTGCCTGTTTCTTGATGATCTGGGATGACGTTTTACAGCAGGATGTGGCCTCAAGCGAGTGCCTTGCACAAGACTTTAGGAGCGAAGTGGCTTTGCGCCCTCAACATGCGGTCGGCTTAAGGTTGTCTGAATGAGGTGGTCTGCAATGGATATGCCATGTTGCCGGAGTGGAAACAAGAGTATGTATGGGCTTTAGCCTGTTGGGAACCGACCTTTGTATGGTGGTCGAACACGTAGCGTTGGTAGTGAGTTATAGGAAACTCGGAACGGCCAAAGGAACACACACATGTGCGTGTTTCCCTGTTGCTGTGACCCGTTGATCATTTTTTGAGGGGGCCTGTATTTTGGGAGCAAAACTTTCAACTGGACCATGTATTCTTTACCGAGTTTCTGGGCAAATAGCGCCCAGTGCCATCATTCAGGTCAGAATGATTGACGTGCTCACAGCAATACGCGGGCGTGGATCTACTGCTTCTTGTATCCCTTTGCGCAAGGGATCAGAAGCACATAGTCTTTGCTGAGGATTTGAGATAGCAGCAGCTTGCCAGTTGGGCAAGGCTTGCGCAGACGTTGAGTGCGTCATAGTTTGTCTCCTTGGGCCTTGCTCAGCAAGTTGTACACCTGATCGGGATGATATGTAAGCACACAAAAAAAGAACTTTGCCAGTTCTGGGACAATTTCTGGGAATATCGCCAGGAACGAGATGCTCTTGTGTCCTGTGCGCAACAAGTGGCTGGCATGGGACAGCAGATTCTATTGTGCACATCAATTCAGAACAGGGTGAAACCAAGCAAAAAAGCTATGCCATGTGTGTACCTTGTTGTCAATCCCAGACGGAAACTGCCCTGACAGGCCGAAACGTAGCAAGCAGATTTTATGAGCTGCACAACCTGTGCACCGTGGCATGTCTGATTGCTGATGCATCTGACAAACGTGTTCAGGACGCAACCCACAAACACATCACATCACATGGGGCATGCATTGGAAAGCGCACGCAAACTCGGATGAACAGCCAGATGACTGCCGAATCCGGCCTAGAGCAGCCGGATACTCCTCACCAAGCCCTGCGGCGTACCCTGCTGTGGCGACACACATCAAGTGGCTTATGATGGCATTGGTTGCAGTCACCTTCAGACTTCACTGACCTGCCTAATGCCAAACTGGAAGGGTCTGCCGACGGACCCAAGAAATGACAAGCACACTGAAGACCGACAATACTGGGACTGTAGACAACTGTAGAAAGCGAGTTTCATTTGGCAAAAAAAGACATGCAAACAGCACATGCCAAGTTAAACAAGCTGGTTGTCCCCTAAATTCTACAAGCTGATAAATTGACGCCATACCCAGGTGCATTTTATTGGCTGTATGTAGACTTCAGTATCCTCACAGTGCATCAAATTCTGGTGAAAATCAGCACTTGTGGTTTTGAACCAATGCACCGAAGGCGGCAGCATGGTTGAATTGAGCAGCAGGACAAGGTCTGGTCACGCCAACAGTGGCCAGCCCCCAGCTGCCATGCAACACTGACTCCCACAATGCCCCGACAAACTGCGACTTGCAAGCTGACATGGCCGGTGATGGAACGTTGTACCAAGTTTGGCATTCAGCTGCAGTTCAGGCCAGACCAGCGTGTGTGTAACGGTGGCCACAACCTGGCCACAGCTTTTGCCCGTGGGCCACACGCGCATTTGTAATCATCTTAAGATACACTGGGTTGACCAGGAAGATACACTGGTGCTTGGGTACACCTCAGCCCTCAAGCCCACTAGACAGTTGCGACCAAACAGAGAGTGTTATTTACAGCAATGGTATGCGGTGCACGCACTGTGCTTCAAAACCACTTCCAACGCACTAGGGAAACTGGCAGGAACGACCAGCAGGGCACCTCTCACTATAGGAATATGGGGCCCATGAGTTGAAGTTTTCATGCGGTCCTATGCTTGCCGGTGCACGAGTGCATGGCAACACCTGGCTCTGGGCCCAGCAGAGAGTAGACAAGACAACCTCTTGTGATGTTGTCATGGATGTGACTGATGGAACTACTAATTCGCGTATGTTGATGTGACTGCTGGAACTACTGCTTCTGTGTACCCTAGCTATAGATTGCTATAGATGAATGCATTTAGAATCCTGCATCCATAATCGGGTTGATCTGCTTCAGTTGTGCAAAGCCACTACAGTGACCGGCTCTATTTCCGGACAGGGTAGCACCTCGAGGATTGGCCACCACCATAACTATCCGGGTGTGTCATAATCCTTTTCACTTGCAGGTTGGACGGGTTGGAGTCCCTCCCCTCATGTGACGTTGTTATTACTCTTGGCAGTCTGGGAGGCAGTGGTCAAAAGTGTGCATTGGATGGTATAGGCAGCCGTCCTCTTCCTTCCCAGCCATAATCTCACGCTTTTGCAGTTTCAGGGAGCAGTGCCAGGCCCTGCCGTCTGAACAACATTATACAGAAAGGCGGCGACATGGTTTCTTCCCCATGTTCCAATGAGTGCCTGAACGCATCTGATTACGTGAGTTGTATGTGAGAGGCACGTCTGAAGCCTGTGAAGATGTGGAGATGCGGAACCCATTGATGCCTGTCTGCCACCGCACACATCTCCGCATCTCCACATCTTCACAGGCTTCAGACGTGCCTCTCACATGCATCTTCGCGGTTACGGGCCAAGCGGCTCCTTCCCTCCCCTGGCCAATGTGCCTTAAATAATTGTTGCCGATGTCCACCGTTGAGGTCGCAGGCGGTACTCATGCAAACTCATCTTGCAGGCTCATCATGCTTGTCCTGTTCTTCCACATTAATTGAAACCCGTCCGCAAAAAGCGAAAAGCGTTAAAGATCTCCAACGGTTTCTGTAGGCGTTAAAGAGACTCAGTGGGCTTGCGGCACACGCTTCACAGCAGCCAAATCCACCACGCAAGGCAGCTAGTGCAGTGACTGCTGTCGCACAAACAGCAAAAGCTTGCGCAGCTGAGTACCCAGAATTGCCTTCTTGCTCACCAGAGCTCCTGCCCAGGACTGATCCGCAATTCTGGCAGCCGGTTGAATCACAGCTGCGGGCAATTTCGCTCGCCGCCAGAGTCCGAGGGCCACTAAAACACCGGACAAAGCTCACAGCCAATTCAGCAATGCAGGCCATGAGCATGCCAAGCTCCTGCACTAGGACTCGTTTGTCCACGCCATCGGCCACAAGCGCGGTCCATGGAGCCAAGGCGCTACCTGCGGTCCTACCTTCCCACCTCCCTGGGGCGCTGCACAGCCGCAGACAGCTGGTTGGCGTTGCGCGTGCAGTCTCACCTGAACGATCGGGCATGCGAGCACAGGACCGCGACACCACCACCAAGTGCGTGTGATTTCCCCAACTTTCATTTACAGCCGCACTCTTTAGCGACGGTCCTATCTGTCTACGTGGCAGCAACTGAACTGAATCTTGTTTGTGTGGTACTCGCACTCGCAGGGCCGCTGCTCCAGCCATCACCGAGGTGGTGCCCCCGCCCAAGCGAGAGGTAGTTGATCCTCTAGTTGGGCTTTCCTACAGCCAGCAGTATGACATCCTTTTCAAGACGCAGCCCCTGGACATCAAGCGCATGGTGCCAAAGCCCAACCCTGAAGCCCAGGCAGCAGAGCCAGGCGCCACCAAGGTGCTGCTCTCCAGTGTCCATTCCGTCAAGAAGCGCCCATGGTTCTTTGGTCGTCCATGGAACACCACAGATGTGGCATATGGGGCATTCCTTGGCGGTATGCACCTTCTAGCGCTTGCTGCTCCATTCACGTTCTCTTGGGAAATGGTGGGCCTGTTCTTCGTCAGCTACTTCGTTACAGGCTGCCTAGGCATCACTCTCTCCTACCACCGCCAGCTTTCCCACCGCAGCTTCCAGACTCCCAAGTGGCTTGAGTATGTCCTAGCATACTGTGGCGTGCTGGCAGTCCAAGGTGATCCCCTTGAGTGGGCTTCCACACATCGCTACCACCACCTGCACACGGACACTCCCTTGGACCCTCACTCAACTTATGAGGGCTTCTGGTGGAGCCACGTGGGATGGGTTCTAGACAACCAGGTGGGTGCTAGCCTGACCTTGGATTGTTTATCTGTTGCCAAGCAGCCCCGCCAGAATGCCATTTGAACCATCATGAGCCACCAGATGCTTGGCTGAAGTAGTGTGTTGCGGGATGACAACAGGCTGAGCAGCAAGCAGTGCAGTTTGTGGTGGGCCTTGAATTTCTGCACCTAAGTGTGCAACAGTTAAGAGCACGCAGGCCCTACTGGTACCCTGCGGCTGCCTGATGCTGCTGCTGATGCTCTTGAAGAGTTTGGCACTGGCCGGCATGTTCCAGTCACTGCTCTGAAAATGTAAAAAATGTACCGAAAGCCCTGTTGTGTTTGTGTGCTCTCAGGCCACGCTTGACCGCGTGTACAACCGGAACAACGCGTCCGACATGGAGGCCCAGTGGTACTACCGCATGCTGCGCGACACGTACCCATGGCACGTTGTGGCGCAGTTCGCAGCGCTATTCGCGCTGGGCGGCCTCCCAGCGGTGGTGAGTACTGGGGGTGCCAGAGTATCTGAGATTGGTGGGCAAACGAGAATGACAAGCAAGGGCCGCACAGAATCACGCAGTCAAGGCCACAAGTTTGTGCCAAGCTGTGCAGCCTTTTGAGTCTGGACACAAATGCACCGTGTGTAATACTCAGTCCAGCATCTGCTCTTGTATGGGGTCGTTCATGTCTCAGCCCTGAAGTGATTAGTGAGCATTGCCTGACCTGCGTGTGCTTTGCTTACGGCGCAGGTGTGGGGCGGTGCCCTGCGCATGGTGTGGGTTTGGCACGTGACCTGGTTTGTCAATTCCGCGTCCCACGTGTGGGGCACTCAGACCTACAACACAGGCGACCAGTCGCGCAACAACTGGTGGGTTGGCATTCTGGCGTGGGGCGAGGGCTGGCACAACAACCACCACGCCTTCGAGTTCAGCGCCCGCCACGGCATGGAGTGGTGGCAGGTGGACCTCACATGGGGCGTCATCTGGGCCCTGCAGAAGGTTGGCCTGGCGACCAACGTGAAGCTGCCTACTGAGAAGCAGAAGGCCCGCCTGGCCTTCTAAGCAGCGCGCCTTGTGTTGAACGTGTGATCAGCGGCTGCTCAAGGGTTGTGAAAAGCTATTGTGTGTTTTAATGTGTGGCAGTCTGGACCGGTGGGTGCAGCAAGGGGCTGGCAGCAAAGGGTGTGTGTATATGTGTATTGCGTATACTGGGTCGGGGTTCCTAGTCCTAGCTGGGGACTAGCTGGCTGGTATGTGCCAGCTCGGGCTGATGAACTGTCGTCACAGTAGTGTGTGAGGCATATGCATAGGTTGTGTTTCGGACAGTCCTCACCACACCTCTGAGAGCCATGCAGAGGTGCTTGTTGGATGGAGTGTCGGCGTAGTAGCAGAAGCTGCCGGCATCAGGGGCCCTGGTGCGGCCGGTCACACAGAGTTATGTGGCATCTATGGAACCTTGCATATGTTGTGAGTTGCGGTTGATCATATTATTGCGACCCAGTGGTCTGAAGGCGCAGGTGTAATTGTATTGTTCGCCTGTCTCTGGGTATGGTGATATGGAGCTGCATGTGATGGAAGGTACATGCGCGCTCAGTTGACCGGCTGATTATTGAAGGGCTGAACAGAGTTGTTAACCTGACATTTCACTATGCAATACACGAGGGTTGGAGTAGCAGTTGAGAGCTTAGCATTTGCAGGCACCGCGCCTTTTCAACCTGCGCAGGTTTGCCGTGTTGTGCGTTGTCCGGACCTATCTGTGATGAGAACTAGTGAGGAGTGCGAACCGTTAACTTGACCTTTCTGCGAGATGGCAGCATGAAGAATCTCAAGAAGTTTGAGTTGTGGTTAGTGTGACCAAAAGGCCTAAAGGTCTAGGTGATAGACGCCTTGTTGGTTCAACCAGTCTAGAATTTGTGACATTGAAAGTTGCAGTCTGTTGTATTCCTGGTTTGCACGTGTGGGACACTAGTGGCCGCACTGTGGCTGGCTGAGTTACCAGACGTTTGCTGTAAGTGATTGACGAGTGTAAAATGTGAGCCGACTTTGTATGTTTTGCTCGCGGAGATCAGCGTGTCGACCTGTGACGGCAATACCCCTAGTAGAGCAGAACCGAACTGGAGCAGAACTGGGCGAGGCTTCATACTGGTGCAACTGAGTACAACCCAGCCTTTCTGCCACTGCCATGTGCTCCCAATACCTATGAGTTGACTCACCAACCGGTCACATTTCTTATCAGGCAACTCCATGTCTAAATGTTTTACATGCAACACGTCCCCAGCCTCTTTGTTACTGATGATGCACCATCAGTGGCTGATGGTCTGCACTCTTCGCACCACCAGTGCTCAAACACTGCTTACAACTCAAGCGCATTGTTCAGCAAAGCCTTCACGAGGCTGGATGTTGATCATGCATATTGTGATTACATCAGGGGCCCACATGCACCGAGCGCGAACGTCAGCAAGCCATGCAAGAGACGAGGCTGGATGCCGTCCTGACCAACCCTGAGCAACAGAAGCCTACTGAGCCTATCATGGCCCAAGCGCAAACGCAAAATATCCAGGCACACAATAAATACACGCATGTCCACTCCAGGGGCATTCATCTGCCTCACTATCAGGCTGCAGCCTCATTTTGGCAGGGCACGACAAGCTGTTTCTATGTCGTCAATTGAAAACAATCAAAATATTATCAAACCCACTTAAAGCCCGTGTAGAACCCCATGTCATACTGGCACACGATGATTTAGGCAGCAGTCCGTGTAAGCAAAGAGGCTGTACGGCAGACATGACCCATCACGGTAACCATTTTCATACTGGTGTGAATCTCACAAGTTGTGGCATGAATATGAACATGAACACAAGCCAGTCTGCAGACCGTAGGTGCTTAAAATGTGCTCCTTGACCTTGAACAGTACTTCAGGTCCAATCAGTCGCCATATTTAGTGTCAAAGCGCAGAAGATGAGGAGAAAGCCAACAATGCCAGTAGGCCAGCCAACTTGGGCATACAACAAAACATGGCCGCCTTGTGCATATGCGCAGGCGTACAGGCTGCATACACACAGCGAACATGTCCTGTCACATGCTCGTGAATGGTCTCTGCATCAGTGATTGCACATGCGGATTGTGCCAGCAAGCTGGTGTGGAGCTGCCACCTGCACCTGAGATGTCAGATGCATGATCTCACATGCTGGATTATGGCAGCTAGTAGCTGACTTGACAGACAGTCTCAACATTCTACAAACAAGCCAAAGCTAGGCAAAAGCTGGTTTTGGGCAAAGCCATAGTCATCTTGAAAGTTGACTTGGTGATAACGTCTGCAACTATGGTCAGAATTCGAGATTCACTGCCCACCCGTGCCTGTGCCGGCCCGCGCCTGGGGGAGGGGGTGCTGGCGGGGCGGGAGGCATG
>QAXH01005480.1:522-24964 GCA_004335635.1 Chloromonas sp. AAM2
TTCGGCGCCGAAACACTGCAAAAGTTCGGGTCAAAATCCTATGTTGAAGTCTTTATCGACCCATTGCAGTGTGAGTCTGTCAGTGAGACTGCGCCTGGAAGTGTTTCGGCCCGAACATAGCGAAATCTAGCCGCCAAATGGCCGATTTACGGCTTTCAGTTCGGCCTTCAACTGATGCAGAAGCGGTCTCTCAAACGTCCCATTCCGCAGTAAACCTCCCTCATCGCTCGTGATGATGCCCCTGGGTCATCGCTTTGCTCTGAGCACCCTGCCTCAGAGCAATCCACATGCGCCCTTGGGCTTCTTTTGTTGTGTCCCCGCGTCTACAACAGAGGCTCACTCAAAATCACAACGTGATCATCACATGCAATGTTTTTTTGGCCACGGCACGCCCACCGGCAAACCTATATGACCTCAAACTCATTCAGCCGTACACTTTCACATGAGGGGAGGGACTTCTACCCGTCCAACCTACAAGTGAAGGAAATCGTGACTGCGCTGCAAATGGCTACTGCACGTCCGCTGGCAAGCCAGTGTCAACTGCAAATGGCCAGTGCACGTCTGCCAACAGAGCAGTATGGCCTCTTGCTCATGCGCCAGTATGGCCTGACCACTTCAATTCAAACCACGTCGTGCTGAGGCAGCAGGTCGTCGGTTTGCCTCTGTGACCGTATGCTCTTCCGCAGCTGCTCCATTGCATCCCCTAAGGTGAAATCCTGGTCCTGAGCTCCGGCCACGTCGGCATCTGCCGCTGCAAAAGTTTCAGGCACTGGCGTCTTGCCCCTGCACACACGATACCGCCAGGACAACCGTCACGCAAATGCGATTTTGACAACGCAACAGATCTCGCAACACGGCACAGGCAGTTACCGCGAGATATACAAAAAAGCCGATGTTATCATGCAACGGACAAAGACAAAGACAGGACAGAAGAGGATCACGACGCGCCTACAAGTCAGCACGGTCAACCATGGCCTTGGCGATCTTACCAGTTCAGGCTCTCGACCACGCCCCTGTCCTCCGCCGGTGGCTGCAGTGTGCTGGCGTGCTGCAACGAGCCTGCCCTTACTGCTGCCGCTGGGGGCGTTGCAGCGCGGTGCAACTGAGCAGCGACTGCCTGGCGTTCGGCCTCCCCATGCCGGGCAGCGACTGGCCTGTACGTGCTGCCGCCCATGCGCATGCTGTGCTGCTCAACGACATGTTTAGCGACGCTGATGTTCTGCAGCTGTTCGTCGACCGCTTCTAGAGCGTCCTTGATAGCCATTGGACACACGTGACCGTGTATTGGCGTGTCCGGCGCGTCACTGGCAGACGACATGCTGGGAAGTGCCATGCTTGAGGCCGTGGGCGCGTGGGCAGGGAGACGCTGCACACAAAATGAAACGCAACAGTGCCAGGCTGGTCCACGAGCGCAACAAACGGGCAAACCTGGGTTCTGCCTGATCTCGTTGTATGTAAGTTGGCCTCAACAACAGGTAGGATCAAAACGTGAACGTACTTCCAGAACGTGCGCGAACATGTATTTTGCCTGGGCATGACGTATTATGCCTCAGAATACGTGCGGCTATCCGTCGCATCTAGCCACCACACTGCCCTTGCTTGTCCCTCATCATGCCGTCACCTGGCTTCGGCCGCTCCATCCCCCGGCCCCCACACACCTGGCTGCGCTGCATATCAACGTTGGCCATGGACGACGTCACATTCTGGGCCAAACTAGCCTGTGAGAGCTGTGCCCTCAGCCGCTCCAGCTCCCACTGCTGACACTCGTAGGCCTCTGACAGCTCCAGAATCTGCTGTGCCTGCTGCTCGTTCCTCTCTGTGGCCATCTTGTCGCGCTCCTTGTGGTGGGAGTTCATCTGTAGCCACACACATCCAGCACTAGCACAGCGTTAAACACCAGACACACCTGAGGCTACACACGACATTGGCAAACAAATCACGCTACACACACCATTGCGCATCAGCAACTCCAGCATTCACCTGCTGTGCCGGAAATCCAAAAGCAACTGATGCTACCGGCACAAGTGACTGAGCTTACCCTCCTCCTGCCCTGCCCTAACCCTGTGAAACCGCACTAAGCAAAGCCCCTTTTTCAAGACGATAAAAAAGGCCATCATATGGGTCTCAGGTAGGAATTTAATTGTCTTCACTCCCCTCAACAGGTTCATGCATGGCTAGAACAAGGTACAATAGCAACTTCTGCATATCGGGATTGTGCGGTTTCTGAGTATGCAGTTCGGCATCATATGGCCATATAACCCTAAGTTCCGAATTTCATAGGATTCGGTGAGGTTTGCAAAATCAACCTGAGACCCCTACATCACAAGGAGAAAGGACAAAGAAAATCGTCTGCCGTGATCCCTGCCAAACAGAGACGTTTTCTTCAACTCCTGCCAAGACTGGCTTAAGCAGTCACCTGGTCCAGCAGCCTGTGTCCCCGGAAGGCGATTGCCTCGCAGTTCTGCTTGGCCTGGATGGACTCTGTGAAGATCCGCTTGAAGTCCTTCTGCAGGTACTTGGGCAGCTTCTCCAGCTTCTCAAGGGTGCGTCGCTCCTCCTGCACAGGACCAGTTTCTTCTGTTCACTCTGTCCACCATTGTTCTCTGGCCGGTACCCATGTGGGCACTTGCCTGGTTTACACAACAGATTCGTTGTGCCCTAATGCACTCACCACCCATGAATCCTATACAAAAAAAATGCTGCATTCGTAGCAAATGACTTGATGGCCCACCCGGTTATCCAAACTGTTTTTCTCTGAACAGACACTGCCCATCGTGCCTCATGCACACGTCCCACTCACCACTGGGTCCACCCTCGGGTAGAAGTAGAAGTGGTCCTGGGGTGGCGAGGGCGGTGTGATCTTCTTGGGCCCTGACTTCTTGCCTGCCTTGGGGCTTTCAGCCTCCGCTGGTGCCACCACGTAGGCGTCGCATGTGGGGTTCTCGGCCGCATGCTGCTGCATGACGGGCGCCAGGTTCAGACGGGGCACGCTGGCCACCACGGGGACAGAGTGCCTGCAGCATGGACGAGGGTGGTACAGGGTAGATCAGATGCAGGTGAACGTAGGCCGGTGACACTGTGCACCGTTATGATGCAACTGTGTTACAGAGGAGGGTCGGACCAGGTACGCACAGGCACACCCATTTCGTATCCTTGGCAGCCTGCCGGTGGCAGCTAGCAGAGGGGCTGCAATTATCAGGCATTGTGAACCCAACGGTCTGTGCTGGTGCGCTGGCCTTTAGGGTGTGCAAAGGTACTCACTTTGTGTCACACATGGCTTAAGCATGATGAGTGTGATATTCATATGACGAGCACCCATGTGATGGGATTATGCATGCACACATACTTGCACGTGCACACGCATGCTGGAAAGTTACCAGATTTTGACTCACTCTGTCATGGGCAGCGATGGTGTTGCGGGTTCAGGGGTGGCCCTCAGGGCTCCGAGGTTCAGCGACATCCTCGGCACAGCGGGCCTGCAAGGCAAGATGGCACAAGCACAGGGAACACCATGCAAAGGGTTACATGGACTAGCAGGTAGCAAAGGTCTATATGGCTGAAATTCAAGCCTTGCAAATATGTGGCCATTCAAGATTAATCTCGGAACTGATCTGTGGTTTGGCTGTCGCATGTGCTGCTGAGCGCCTAGACTGCTTGGTCTGCAGCACCGCAAGCTGCAAAACTGCTGCCATGATGACGTTATGATGCATTGTAGGAGCTGTGTGATCATGATGCACTGCTGAGAATGCTCACCTTTGGGCTGTTTGGTTGCCAGCCGCAGGCGGGTGGGCGGCATGCATGCCAGGTGGCGTGGGCCTTTGACCCATGCGGTCAACAGGGGTGAGACGGGTGCCAGCGTTCTTAGTCCGTTCCTGAATTGTAGACAAGATGCTGGGAGGTGTAAGTGCTGGCTTGGTGGCCTGGTTGCGTGCTGGAGTAGGGTCCGCAGCGTTGACACCGGCACGCCTGGCTGGGCTGCCATTTGCACCTCTTAAAACGGTACCACCGGTGGTTGGAGTTCTGTTGGGCGGTGGGCTGCCAACCAGCCTGTGCCTGACGGCAGGGTTGGCCTCACGCGTGGCGTTGATGCGTGGTTCTGCTGGGGGGTGAGGGCGTGAGTATGTACCTGGTGCATTCAGGGAGCCACGGGCAGCTGAGGTGGCACGTGCAGGTGCTGCATTGCCTTTCAGGACAGGGTTGTTGTTCTGTGCTGCGTGCTTCTTGTCAGCAGAGGCTGAGCGCCTCAGGAAGCTGGCACGGGTCTCTGTGGGCGCTGTGGTCTTGTTCTTGGCCATGCTTTTGTCAGCTGAACCTGCCCTGCGGGGTGCTTGCTCCGGCATCATTCCCTCGGCTTGCAGGCGGGAGTTGCTCTTGCGTATGTTAGGGGAAGGGCTGTCTTCCACCGCCTTGGTTTTGCTGCGGATGAGCTCGGGCGATGTTGCGGGACTGCTTGGGCGTGCTTGCGTAGCAGTGGAGCTGCGCAGCTGCGTGGGCGATTGACCCGGCTGGCGCTGGTTGCTCGTCCGCACTGCTTTGGCTGGCGATGATGGCGAGTTGGAAACGCGGGCAAGCTGCACTGTGGATGGTTGACGAGTCGCTGGCATTCTGCTGACCAGCCATTCGCCTTGGTCGTGGTCATCGGTCTCCCTGTGCCTGCATGGGCTAGCGCAGGCTTCTGGCTCTGGAAGCTGGCTGGGACCCCCACTTCCCGGCCCATCCTTTGGAGCGTGGAGCTTGCTGAAGTTAATCTTGGGGACCATTGGTCCTGCTGGGTTGGGTTTCTGCAGAATGCTGGGAGCACGCGCTCCTTGCTTCAGACCCAGCATGCGCCCAGGCACCTCCGCAGAAGATCGTAAGCGGGGCCCATCAACGCTTGCTCTCTGCATAGCTGCCTGCCCCGGCGATGCGGGCCTTGGGATGAGCGTGGCTGACGAACCAACGCCCTGTTTGGCTGTCGCATGGAGTTTTGAAGGACTCGTCCGCGGCTGCGGCTGCCCTCCCTGGTACTGTGGGAGCTTTGACGGCGCTTTCAACAGGCCCTTGGTTGCCCTGCTGTCCTCCATTTCGCCTTGACTGAAATGATCGCCTGGTCACTTACTAGGTTTCATGCCATGACAAGGTTGCATGGTCTATTCCATATCGTTCGCATGTTTGTAGACCAACGACAGAACGGCTAGCCTGACGCTGACCCAAAACGAAATTTGTCTTCGGCAACCGAAAACCGCCAAGGCCAACTTCCTGAAAGGATCCCACGCATGTCACCCCCTGACAGTCGCTCCCTAGTCATGCAGAACAACCACGTCATGCGCTCTGCCAACCTAGTGGAATAAACCAGCATGGAGCAAAGCAACTTTTGATGCGTGCAGACTGGCTTGAGCGTGCAGTCAGGCTTGACTGTTACTCACTGCCCCGCCTGTGTACTTCATGCAATCTGCAGTCGCTGAGCTTTTCATCATGCAATGCCATGCAAGCAAACAGTGCCAGCCTTCGCACCCCTGAACTGCATGCAGAACCCTTCAGTACATAGTGGCACATTCTGATCCAGGTTTGCCCTGGCGTCTTGCTGCGATGCCTATCACGTGTCAAAGTCAAGGGTTTGGCGTCACATCCCATCTCACATACGATGCAAGATCTCGCCGCCATAGATGCATTATGCACTATGAAGTGCACCAGACAGTGAAGAACCAGAGCCAGGCTTGCATTTACAATCCAAAAGCGGCTCAAGTGATCAAGTTCATGTCCAGGTAACTGCTCAGCGAGGGCAAACCATCAGCGCCCAGACAGTGTCATGTGAACCTATGCAAGCACGTGCATATATCTTGCAATGCATGGCTAGCATTACAATCAAGTGAACATGTCCAAACCGAGCGCCTTCTGTCCATCAGAAGGTCGTTGTCCAAATCATCAGAATGGTGTCCATCATCAGGATTGTTAGAATTATCAGAATCAAAATCATCAGCATGCGGAATGTCACCAGGATGTTGTCCGACATCCGGTAAACAAGCAAAGGAATGCAGCGTGTCAGAAGTTTACCCATGGGCGACACAACAGGCAGCATAGCCACACTTAACGGCCATGTGTGGTTACACATCATGTTATAATGGTTGTTCACACACCGTCCTGCTTGTCATTGTCATGCTTGACAGCTGCTGGCATTGCAAGAATATCGCACAAGCAACTAGATCAAACACATTTTGAGTGCACCCAGCTGGCACAGTCGCTTATCCTGCATCGCTGCATGCTACAGCAGCTTCACTGAGGCTATTGTTGCAGTAATTCCACACAGTACACCTGGTAGTGGTGGTTCAGACTGCGCTGCTTCATTAAATGGAAGCTCCCTCCCAAGGCACCACCCTGCCTATCAGCCTGACAGAAAATGACCCTTGAAACCCTAGAGTGTACAAGCGCCATTGCACACATAACACATGGCTCCCGTACTAGGAAACAGTCGTAGCCGGTGCACATGTACGGTCTGGGTGTCAACATTGCACCACCTGCCCCATTGCTATGCCCACCGTTGTCATTAGTGCCATCTTGGGCAATACTCGAGGCAGACTGTTCGCATGACTCAGATACTTTTTGCCGTTTGCTTCCTGTATGCACATTGGTAGTACTCGCTTCATCATCTCTTGTAGGCAGCGCCGCAGGCTGAGGTGTGCAGCTTGTAGCATGCATGCAGTCTGCTGCATGTGGTTGTTGGGCTAACCTTGCAAAAGTGCTGTCTGCTACGTTGCCAGTTACTGGTGCCATTGCCTGTTCAGGCCATAGCTCTAAATCCCGCTGTGAAGCACCATGAATTGCAACCATGGCTGCATGGTGCAAGGGGTGCACGTGTCGGCAGTCCAAGCCCTGGCATACCAGCTGCTTGCTCACAGGATCCACTATCCGTGCTGCGTTTGGGCAAGCGCCCTGCTGCGTGTTTGTGCTGGTGATGCTGTGCAGCAGCTCTTGCAGTTGTGATTCAAAGTAGGCCTGATCTGAAGGGCTGGTGAGTAGCTCATCTCCGGTAGGAGGGGCGGTGCCATCTGGGATCTTCCAAGCCATAGGCCAGTGGCTGTGTGCCCACTGTTCCCACTGCTGACGTGTCTGTGGTGGGTTGGCAGGCACGTGCATCAGCTGCAGTGGCAAGGCGTGCTCCGAAAGCAGCCCAGCTACGTCAGGTGGAAGCACATGGCATGCTGCTGCAACCAGCTCGGCTTGGGTGAGGCTCGACATAGCAAAGGTGCTTATGGGGTGGCCATTTGTGATGGCAGGTGATTCACAGGCCTCCTGCTGCTGCTGCTGCTGCTGCTGCAAGGTTTGCCGGCCCGCTGCACCTGCATGCTCGTCTGGCTGCTGTTGCAGCTGCTGCTGAAGCACTGGTAGTGGGTGGTTCTCGATGCCAAGATGTAGGAGCAGCTTTGTGGTGATGTTTGGTCCTGCTATGATGATATCTAGGCGGTCCTGCTGGTCTGCCCGCTTTTTGACCCGCTTGAGATGCTTCAGGTCTGTGAGAGGAAGGCTGGCGCCCATCTGACAAATGAGCTTGTGCGTCAGCTTGGCAGGTATCTCCGCTGTTAATGCATAGCACAACTCCAAATCGCGAAGCTCCTGATGAGGTACCAGCCGGCCTTGTGCAAAGCTTGCATGGAGTGTCACAGCAGACATGGCGGCTGCTGGCAGCCACCTCCTGTACTGGCTGACCCAGGACACAAAACTGAACGATAGCAAGTATTTGCATGCAACAAGTGCCCATCACGGGGCCAGGCAGAAACTTGTCCGTTTCACATGGGCGATGGCCAGGAATTGTGGCTTGGTAGACACATACGCTGTCCTTTCACTGCGCTCGCGGCGTTGTGACTTGGACGATCTGTGCTGAAATCTCTTGCTTAGCCTCCTGCTTGGGCGTTGTTCCGGGCCACCTAGCTGCTTCGGTGCCATGGCGGAGACATTCGACGACCTAGAAGATGAACTAGTTCAAGTGGTACGTTGCGAGATCGGTCTCGTTCTGCGTCCATCCCCTGTAGGGTTTGGCTTTCACAGATTTGCGCTGCTGGCACTGCCTTATTGTGTTTTTTTGCATGTTGGTAAGCAGGGAAACACGCAAGATCACATCTTCGAGGAAGACGACGAGGACGATGATTTCCAGCCCGGTCTGGCTCAGCAGGAGGACGACGAGGAAGAGGAGGATGCGTTTGCTGAGCCAGCAACAACAGGCAGGCAGCCAGCAGCGGCAGCACCTCCCGCCAGGCCTGCACCAGAGGCCCCTGCCGCAGGGCCCACAGACGTTAGGGCCAAGCTTGCAGCCCTAGCGCAGAAAAAGCGGCAAGAGGCGGTAAGTGGTCTGCACGCCAGACTCAGCCTGTAGCCTTTTTAGCAACATGGTCACCAAGCAATCTGCATGTGCTTTGTGCATGCCTCCCCATGACGGTGCATGACCATGCACCACAGCCAGCATGTGCCTGACATGAGCCATGCATGCCAATCACCAACTGTTGCGTGGTTGCCCTGCAGGAGGAGGGACCAGAAGGCAAGAGGCGGGGCAAGGGAGACAAGGACGGGAAGGGCAAGCGGAAGCGAGACAAGGGTAGCGAGAAGGGAGACAAGCAGCCCAAGAGACCAGTCAGGGGTGCTGGGGGGGCAGAAACGGAACCACCCAGGAGACGTCGGGCTGACGGGGAGGAAGGACCACAGGGATCAGTGGACTCACGGGAGCTCAAGGAAACGGAAGCTGATCAAGGGTTCATCGATGATGAAGGTGGGTGAGCAAGGGTTTGCGATGATGAAGGTGGTTGCAAGCCGGTCAATGACAAGATGTGCAAAGGGGTGTGCTTCGCCTACGACGTTTTAACGTTTCAGATGTGACGAACGAGCTATTCATTCATTGGGATCACAAGCCAAGCTCGTCCTTTGCGTACTGGCACCGAGGTGGATTGCCCTTTTGAAGACAAACATTTTGGGGACAGCCCAGAATGTCACTGGCTTTCTACATCCATGCAATGCCATGATGCTCTTCTTCAGCTTGTTGACGTCCTGATCTGTACAGCCGACAACTTTGCCTTTGGTGACGAGGGTGCCGCCAGGCATCAGTCCCCTGCTCAACCTGTGCAGTAGTTACATGTACAGTAGTGATATGTTGTACGCTCTCTCATGTTTATGCAGATGACAATTTTGCCCCCGGCGACGAGGGCGGTGGCAGTGAGGGGGACGATGAGGATGCTCGCCTCGCCAACGCCCCGGAAGCAGAGGAAGGGGACGAGGCAGAAGACGCCTCAGAGCAGCTGTTCGGGAGGAAAAAGAACAAGAAGAAACGGGAAACGGACGGGCAGATGTCGGTGAGTAGATGGCAGGAAAAGTGACGTGCTCATTACAGGAAATTAAGATCATTATCATCATTTGATATTTGATTTGAGCCATGTTATCAAGAGGCTGCACTGGCTGGCCTTGCAGTGCAGCCGGGATTGTTTTCTCGTCCCCTACCACGAGCTTTCAGCTAACACACACAAACACACACACCCTGGCCTGTTGATCATTATGCATGTGTCTTGGTCTTGTGAGGTGTTGAAAACTCTGCGCACGTACACACTTTCATATACCCATGCGCTTCCACACACCACATGCACACACACACACATGCCTTGACTAGTACAGTCTACCATTGACGACAAGATTGCCAAGATGGAGGCCGCTGCCGACATAGACATGGAGGAACATAACGCCAACCGACCCGCCATCAACAAACTCAAGATGCTGGCGGAAGTAGAGCAGTTTCTGGCACAGGTGTGAGGGGAACAGGCGCTGCATCAGGTTACTGGTGGTTTGGCAGCCAGCCTCAATGGTGCACCCGGGGCGACCTCGGCACACCACCCGGGGCTGGACTGCTTGTCATGCTGTTTTGCATGATGTCCTACTCGGTGCCATGCAACGGAACTCGAGTCTGCTTTCAGACCCATAGTTGTCAGCCAATGTTAGTCTTTTTCAGTCAGGCGCATCTATCAGAATCGTGCCTCGGTGGGCCAATTATTTAGTTATTTAGTTATTTCATTATTGTGTTTGTGTTCTTCACGCAGCGCAAATACCACGAGCTGTTCATAGGCAGCGGTGGCCTGGGAGTGCTCAAAGCCTGGCTGGAGCCGTACAAAGATGGGGCACTGCCCAATGTACGGGTCAGGTCAGCCATACTCACATGCTGTAAGGTGTGTGGCTGGGAACGGGTTTCCTTTTTCGATAAACTTGTGAAATTGACGAAGCTCAGCAATAACTGGGCGGGCAGATGTGGGGGCTGAAAATGATGTGGATGTGTTTGTGAATCAGAGCATGCAGAATTGGACCACGTCATGGTGTATGATTGTTGTTGCTATCATCACTTTCACTTGTGTGTGCGTCTGCTTTTTCCATTTCCTGCAGGCTCTCCCAATCGACACGGCGCGTGACGAAATCAAGGAGAACTTGAAGAAGAGTCAGCTGGGCAGCCGCATCATGTTCCTGGCGCAGTGTCCTGATGAAACTCAGACCAACAGAAAGACGGCGGTGGAGCTAGTGCAGAAGTGGAGCAGGTGGGTTCAGAAACGGGTTTCTGGCGCAATGTCCTGATGAAACTCAGACCAACAGAAAGACGGCGGTGGAGCTAGTGCAGAAGTGGAGAAGGTGGGTTCAGAAACGGGTTCAGAAACGGTTTTAGAAACGGGTTTCTGGCGCAGTGTCCTGATGAGACTCAGACCAACAGGAAGATGGCGGTGGAGCTAGTGCAGAAGTGGAGCACTGGGCGGGTGTTGTTGCTGTCAATGCCACCCAAGACCTTGGTAGTGCGTCCCCGGTGTGCACCCTCTCCTGATCTGTGCCATGTGTGTCTGTGTCGTCAGGCCCATTTTTACCCTCCTTTACCCATTTTCACCCTCCTTCACCCATTTTTACTCCTGCTTCACCCTCTGTGCACCCTTTCTAACGCCTCTCCCCCTGCCCTCTGCCCATGGGTCCTGTGCAGGCCTATTTTCTTTGACCCAGAGGCGGAGGCGGAGAAGAAACGGGCTAGGGAGGAGGCGCTGCGCAGGGCCAGAAAAGCCACACTCGAGCAGGTACTATATTCCAATCATTATGTTGTCATTATGATCATTATTACCAGATTGTCAGAAGGCGTGCGGCGCACGGCCAGCCACACTTGAGCAGATATTGTTCAATTTGTGATCTAACATGAACTGCCTTTTCGTGTACACAGTGAGGTCATTGAGAACTCTTGAAAAGCTATCAAAGAATACATTCATTTGATTGTATTTCTGAAACAATTAACAAGTTTGCCAATCTTTCGGCTGACATTCAACCTTCAACAGGCTCGTCTCAAAGAAGAGGCTAGCTGCTGAGCGTGAGGCCAAGGCCAAGATCATCATTGTGCTTACCAATCGTTGTATGTTGGTTTCGTTTATGTTTATGTCAGTATATTTGGTTTTCTTTCCCTTTTTCCCTTTAGGCGCGTGTCAAGGAGGAGGCGATGGCTGCGGAGCGAGACGCCAAGGCCAAGATCAAGTACGGTCAGCAGGGCTACCGGTGGCATGCAAGCATCCCTCAGACGCTCAAGTTGGATTATGTCAACGCACCGCAGCAACAGCAGCAAGAGAGTGCTGTGTCACAGGCGGCTTCAGGCATGCAGGTGGGTTTCGGTTTTGTCGGTTGCTGTCTGTTGTGCCTTTGCTGAATTATGTCAACACATTGCAACAACAACAACAGGAGATTGGTGTGTCACAGGCAGTGTCCGGAATGCAGGAGGAGTTCACAGCTGCTTTCGGTTTTTGTCGATTTCTTGCCATTACAGTCGGTTTCCCACTGTTCAAATCCTTGCTGTACCATCTGTTCTCATGTGTGCAGACTGGGTGGTTAGGCCTGTGGTCAATGATGTGGGAGATCTCTGTGAAAACAATTGAACATTAACAGCTTTCCTCAGCCATCATTTCTTGCGTGTGTGCAGACTGGAGGCAAGAAGGACGAGGGTCGGTTTGCCAAGAAGATGCGCGAGGTTGTGCGCAAGCAGAAGGGCAGCAACGCACGCGCAGCAGTGCCGAGCGTGGAGGGAAGGAACATCGTGCTCATGTGATGAGGCTGGCGGAGGATTGCGGGCCGTGCTGCATGTGCATGTCTTCATTGAGGCTTCAAAGAGTACGGCTGGCAGAGCGTTGCTGCCACATGCTGCTCTGATGGCAGTTGGCTCTATGAGCAGGCACACGTGTTGTATCCATCCTGTATCCTACTCATGTGGCTCGGCGGACGGTTTTTGTCACATTGCTGGTTTGTTGGCGTGAAGGATTAGAACTCTGCTATCACATGCTGCTCTGACATTCGGTTACCTAGTCAGTTGCACGGGTCCAGTTGGGATACACGGCCCATGTTCTATCCCACAATCTACATGGTGCAGTATCCAGCTAGTGAGGCTGCGTGCGAGCATGCGTTAAATGGGGCTGTAAGGACAGCACTGACAGTACAAACATTTCATTAGATAACCACAGGACCATTAGACACTAGGCAGCTGCGCCTAGATCACGCTAGGTTGCCAAAGGGTTTTCCTTGTTTGCCAGTACTGGCTGCAGTGATGCCTGCCTGCCTGCCTGCAATGCGTTATTGCATGACAGTTGCTCAAAAGAAGTTTGCCAGTTCTGGTGCATCTGTGTTCGCCCCCCGGCTCCTACAAATATTTTAGAGGTTTGTTTTCTTTTACCATGCTTGTCTGAACCTTGTAGGTAGGATGCATTCAGCAAATACAACTCACGAGCGCAGTAGCAAAGGTTGTGTAGCTGCCCTAGAAGCTAGAGGTGGCCAGCCACATGCACGAGCGGCCGAGACAGATGGGCGAGAGAAGTGATAGGTGAGGTGGAATTGAAACTTCTTAATGTAGACACACTCCCTTGTCTTTTGTGGTTTGGCTGATCAGATCTCAACACCCATGAGGTCTTTTGAGAGACAAATTGCGGATTGTTGACATCACAGGTTAGGATGTTATACAGGTTTGACATGCGGCGCATCGTCTTAGTCCCCCCCCCCCTATTTCCGATCGGCATCCGACTCCGGTTTAACATCAATTGAAGGTACATAAAGAGCCTGATACAAGAACAGGACTGAGAACAGATGCTGAGTTGTCCGGCAATACGACTGTCCACTGCACTGGCTAAACATTCCAGTACAAATAGACTCTCTGCCAGACTGCAGTGTAGTTTGAAACCTATCTGCCAATTGTATGGTGCTTGACTTTGGTTGCTGGCTCAGAGCTCCCTGAGTTGGTCTCACTTGGCTTTGCACAATTTACAGTCCAGATATTTTACATCACTCATGCGCCTGGGTGCAGGCGACTTTGGCACCAAAGGACCCTGATACAGTCAACATCCTGCCACACGCAGTCGTTTCGAGTTGCAAAACATTGTGTCTGCTCACAGGATCAGCTTCAGAAATCACCGCACACGACTACTATCGTGCATTGGCCAACCATGCCATAGCCATGTGACTGCAAGCATGCCACAGCCACAGCCACAGCCATGTGACTGCATCGTAATGATGATGTAGCGCAGGACAGCAAAGCGTAACATTGCGGCGTATAGGCATAGCCATCGATTGACTGACACAGTGGCCTGGGGAAAACCAGATCTACATGCAGGCTGAAACCCCGTTCAGAAAGTGCGCATCCAAAAGCAAGGAATTCAGCTGTAACTTTCCTGATGGCCTGTTTCGTCCAAACAGGAGCAGTGCTCCCCACGCAGTCGAATTGTCAAAGAGTCAGACAAGTGCCCATGCCACGTGTTGTCATTTGTCCAACCTACTATTGAACTGGACAAGCGCTACTTGAAAGAGATCAGCAGCAATCTACGGCCTGCACTATTCCATTCATGGAAAAAAAAGCCATGATTACAAGAACACAACCATACTGCACACTTGACTGCACAATGCAACAGGCGCAGCAGGCATAGTGCAGGCACCTGCTGCAGGCAGTGCGCGTACAACCTGACGTTGTCCAACTGGAGTTCAGTCATGTCCCTACGCTAAGTTGATCTCATTTCAGGTCAGACCACGCCTCAGACGGGCTGCTGATTTACTGTCTTCACATGTGGTTCAAGGGTAGTCGGCAGCACTGGCTGCACAGCCAGCTCTGTCAGATGAGGTGATGTTGCACCAGTTCCTGATGCCTGCATGTTTCTTAATGTGTGGATATCTTCTCCCCTGAGCACTCTGGACACAGCCAGTTCTTGATGCGTTCAGCCTTTAAGGCAGTCATCTTGGTACAGCGGCCACAGTACCATCGATCGCACTCATCGCAGGCAATCCAGAACTCCTTCTGACTGTAGAATCGCCGGCACAAGGGGCATGGATCGCCCTCTCCGTCCTGCCAACCATCGCCCGTCTGAGCTTCGTCATCATCTGTCTCCTGCATGTCCAAGATGGTCAAACGGCACGGTCAGCGTACACCAATACGACAATGATTACGGGCACGGCACCATTGAACACCAATGAACCAGTGAAGTGCGCTGCATGGTTCACGTTCGCGGCTGCATTGCATGGAAATAAGGTGAGAGCGGTTGGCGTTCAGACCGATCCGTAGTCTGTGGCTTACCATGCGGCTTTGCTTTGGTCGAGGCCCTTGCTGTGCGGCAGGCATACCAGATGCAGGGTGCTGGCGCTTGATGGCACCAGGCTGTGCCCCGACTGGGCCCGCTGGCACTGGTGCAGACGTAGCTGCCGATTTGTGCTTGCCAGACACGACCTCAAAGCAAGTGGGCAGCTTGTTGATCAAGCTGAACAGCTCTTGCCTGCATCGGAGCCATGCATACGAAGCAAGAGTTTGGCACGCAGTAGCTAGGTTTTATCATGCTTCCCGTCCATCCATCATACAACCCAGGTAAGTAAGTTGCAAAGTTATACTCTCCGATCGTGTGAATCGCCATGTGCGAAATGCAGGTACATGCAAACCCGCCGAAATCCCCTCGTCCAATCACCTTTGCTCCTTGTCAAAGCGAGCGCCCTTGTAGAATGCGGTTGCAAGTAGCCAAGAGTCCGAGTGAACGGCAACAATGCCAAGCCAGTCTTTTCGATGCATGCCATCTCCTGCGGCGTCAACCCAAGGTTCGGTGACATCAGACCTCAAGCCATCAAGGCCGAGCACGGCAGGGCCTAGCACAAAGAGCTATGGCCAGCGCCTGAGGGTCTGAGGCTGTGCCTTACTTGCGAAATTGATGCCCAGCGCGGGCTCGGGCACTTCTGGCGGTACCTCCTCCGCAGGCAGGTCAACAGCCCAGGTCCCATCTGCAGCACGCACACAATTGTCATGCAACCGAGTCTGTGTTCTAGCAACGATCCGACTGCAAACAACAACACGTATGAGACGTGCTGTAGCCCCCTCGCACCTGGAAAGGCAAAGAGGGTCAGGTTCTCCCGGTTGGGGTCGCACAGGGCATAAAAATCGTCGGCTCTGCGCGCAAAGAGTGAGGGTACGGGCGCAGGGTGAACCAGTGGACGGGAGGGCCAGTGTCGATCCTCATTTTAGGTCTTAGCGGTCTTACGCACTCTGTAGTCAGCGCCTTAATGATGCCTCTCCGCCTGCCAGCATAGTCTTCAAAGACTTCCTGGGGTGTCCGCATCCTCGAAGCTGGTTTTGGCAAGAGTGTTCTCAGTGTCTAGTGCGCTCTAATGCCTGCTGGTGATAAGACTCCCAGCCACAGGCAAGTGATGTCTACAGGCTCTTCAATGCATGTCCGCACCGGCTCGCCCAGCATTTTGCCGCAACCCGCACCGGCAAACCCGAAACGGTCGTCCAAGGGATTCACACGTGCATCGTCTGTGGCGGCCTGCAGAGGGACAGAGGCTGCGTGATCTGCTTTGCTGTGCATGCAAGAACCACCCATCTACATCCAGGCGTTTACCTCTGCACTTGATGCCATGGCAAGGCTCTGAAGCAGAGCATGCAGGGGTGCAAGAATGGCAGCAGACAGCATCAACACAGGGCAGGACCCCACTGGCGCGGACATAGACACGGATGCGTTCAAACAGCTCTATCCTCAACAGTTCCATGAAAGGTGAGTAGCGCATGTCAAGCTCTGCCTCGTTGGCATGCATGTTCAATGCCCCTGACCCTGACACACCTTATGATACCTACCACTCACACAACCCGATCACACGAGCATGCCACCCGGCTGCAATGGTTCCCTGCATGCGCTCCCGTTCCTGCAGATTCTTCGAAGCAGGCCTGCGGCCAGATGGCCGAACCCTAGGCCGTGCTCGTGCTGTCACTATCGGCCTTAATGCCATCACCTCCGCCCTCGGATCATGCCTAGTCAAACTAGGCTCCACCATGGTCTTAGCTGGCGTAAGAGCCCATGTGGGCGAATGCCCAGAAGGCCAACCTAAGGAAGGCACTTTAAAGCTTTCAGTTGAGCTAGCCCCTTTTGCCACGTCAGACACCCGGGGGGCAGCTTCCCAGGAGCTTCTAGCCCAGCTGCTCCAGCGGCTGCAAGCTGCCCTCCAGCCGCTGGCGCTCCAGCAACAGCTAGGCATCAGTGACGGCAAAGCTGCATTTCACGTTCAGCTAGACGCCTATGTGCTGAACGTGGACGGGGCTGTGGTTGATGCCTTGCTTCTGGCTGTGGTGGCAGCTCTACAGGACACGCGCTTGCCTCTGATTCGACAGGATGCAGAGGGGAAGGTCACAGAGGTGTGTGTGCGGGTGAGGAACAGAAGAGGGCACCACACATCAACCACGTGAGAAGACACTGGGTTAAGGAGTGCGGGGCAGTGTTAGGCAGGCAGACCAGGCCAAGGAGTATGCAGCAAGTTCCATGTGGCCTTTACGATTATGCGTTTGAGCCCACCAGTTGCTGCGTTATGTTTGTTTATGTTTCAGACACTCATACACATCGACCACGCATCGACCGCTCGTTTGAGCAAGAAGCTTGGTACGAGGGGTTCATGGTTGCACGCATCCATCCATTGTGTATGGTGCAGGTGGCACAAGGGACGGCTGAATCACACGACTTGGTCGGGAGGCGGCTGCGGCTAAGTCACTTGCCAGTGGCAGTGACATGTGCATTAGCGGGGAAGCACCTACTAGTGGACCCGACTCGGGAGGAGGAAGTGATAGCGGACTCTACGGTGTGCTTGGTACTGGATGGGAAATCCATGCTGCATGGTGGGTGGTGATGCTGTGGCATGCGAGGAGGGCGCTGCTTACTTGCTTACATGACAGTCCAGCCCAGGGGAATGTGCAGGATTACTGGATAATTGCAGGGGGACTGAATCAGCAGTGCTGCACTGTATACATGCACACCTGTTCTCCGTTTATGACTTTTAATTGCATTCAATGCCCTGCGACGGTGGCACTGTTTTAACAAACTCATGGAGTATTATTCGGCGCTGTTTCGCTGGCAATGTGACGGGCAGGGTGCCTTCATGACTCCATGCGTCCTGACTTGCCACGTACACACTTGCCATGCTCATGCGTGCATGCACATGCATTCATGACTGCCATGCATCCTGACATGACGCGCATGCATGCAGGGGTGTACAAGTCAGGTGGAACAGTCTCGGCCACGCCCATGACGTTCCTGAAATGCATTGAGGCAGCCAAGCTGCGGTACAAGGAGGTTGATCAGCAGCTGGTGCTTGTGCTTAAGGCTGCAGACGAAGCCAGAGCAGCAGCAAACACAGCCATGCAGGAGTAGCCAGTGCTGACTGATTGAAAGGAGATCAGACTGACCCGCTTGCAAGGATTGGACCGGTTTCAAGCGTGTGTGACCGTATCTTGTTTAAAAACATCGACTGATTGGAGCATGAATTGTTTGGCGATCGTCTTCAATTTGTAGACAAGCATTGAAAGACTGGACGGGCAGGCTCTGCTGAGGTCTGTGTATGTCCCTTTTGGCAAGGTGCTTGCGACAACAATACAAAGGTCAAACATCGTCAGCCTGACAGGTCCTTGTATCTGGCTGGAAGCTGATTTAGAACAGAGATGCTGCTGATCAGATAACGGGTTGAACACTCTCCCTGGCAAAATTCATGTCAATAGCTGTTGATTCACTCAAACGTGCACGCCAATTGATTCAAAATCAGTCGCCTTGCAGACATGGCAGCCTGCTGTTCGTTTTATCCCCAAGCTGTAATCTATATATAACCAGCCGTTACAGAGGTCACGAACTGAATCAGGCTACACAACACTGGCAATCAGCATATGAAGAATCTAATGCTATCAAGAAGGTCACACGTAGGCGATAAGAATCTATATATGCATGTGAACAGCAACGCACATCCCAAGCAAGACACGACGCAGTCCATCACGAATTGCAGTTATATGCCAAACAAAGCCGCCAGCACCCAGCAGCCAGCAGTTATATGCCCGCCCACACACACCGAAGTTTGTGACATATCAATTTGAGGCAACATTCTTCCAGTCAGGGCCCAGCAATCCTGCATACTACAGCATCATGATTGCATGGCTTTTCATGGTTTAACCCACGGTATATGCCATGTGAGAGGTGAGACAACGAAAGTGTGCGACAGAGCCAAAGACAAGCCACCAGCACCTGTGCAAACAAGCTGGCTAGTGCTGGCCCACGTTTGAGACATCTCAACTCGTGGCAGGTTTCCATTCAGGACCCATCAAGATCATCCGTGTGACAGTCCACCACGCTCAACTACCTGCAGCTCCTGCGTGCTGCAGGCTCAGCTGGCTAGCCTGCACTGCTACAAGCATGCAGCTGGCAAGGCCAGACGCTGATCATGCGGCTGCCTGCTCCTGCCACTGCCTCCACCTCGCTCCCGCCAGACTCGACAACAGATCCCCATGCCTTGCGCACCGATCGTACGTATCGATCACCGCGCGGTCAATCGCGTTTCCGTTCATGATGTGCAATAGCGTGATCTGGTACTTGAAGGGCAGCCCCGGCAGAAGCTTGGGCGTGAGCAAGAAGCACTGAGGCGTGTCGGGTTTACAGCTGCTCTCGACTAGCTGCGAGAAGACCTTGCGCTCGTTGATCGGGTCCATGCCCTGGTTGATTTCGTCAACGACTCGGAAAGGCGTCTCAGTCACACCCTGCGCACATAAGGAGGACATTCCTGCCTGATGTTTTGAAAAACATACAAAGCAAGCCAGTGCAAAAGCTATTTGGAGAACCTGAGAAGGCCTTGGCTGCATTTTAAATAAGACAGGAGGATACCCACGTGTCCAAATTCCAATGTATATAATGGTGTCACCTGCAGCGCTATGAGGTACAGGATTGTGGACACGCTTCGCTCGCCGCCGCTCTGTCGGTTGGCGTTCAGCGGTTGCAGCGGTTCGTCGTCACGGAACTTGACCCTGGACACGAAAAGGAGAGCGACAAACAGCGGATGAATTAATGTTGATGTGATGCCAGTGCCGATCCTCCCGGCCAGCCCTGGACAGGGGCACACAAATGCAGCTCCAGTTATCAACACCAGGCAGCTGACAGAATGATGATGATAGCAGCGAATGAAGGGAAGCCACATCCAACTGCGTGCAAGGCTGAGAGTGATTGACACCGTTGGAGTGACACAAAGTTTTGTCGTAAAGTTCGTCAAGTTGGTCTTCTTATGCCTGATAAAGAAGCTTGAATGCCATGTACGTCGATTACATCAATGCTGCTTACATTAATCCCAGCTGCTTTTATTTGTATAACAGCTTCGATTGGTGGAGGAAAAAAAGCAGATTCCTTACCTGAACAGTTTTGAACGTACTTGTACAAGGACAAGTCATCTAAATACCGACGAACATGAGCCCCAAAGCCAACAGTCTCACCTTATCATCAATGCAACGATCTTTGATGACTACGTTTGACAATGCTCACACCCAAATGCAATGCTGCATCTCTCACGCCTCATTGCAGGGTCCAACAAAGTATGGATGCAATTCGACCCTGAAGCCGAAATCCCAAACCATGCTTACCTGATCTGAATCTCGTATTGTTCGAACTCGTCCTCGCCCCCGGGTGCCAGCAGCTGCACTTCCCCGGCACATCCGATCTCCTTGAAGTTGACGGAGAAACCTGCAATCGAAACAAAGGGAAGACAACTCATAAGTCTGTGCAGTGATTATTATAACTCCCTTATGCGCCCTTACCGTTGTTGATTCTTACTTATTGATGGGCCTCCACCAGTTCCCTGAGTTGGGGCAGCCACTGCGCCGTACCATTGTTTGAATATACTTGTATATACATATGATCATACATACCATATTGTTCAGCAAATTTTGGATTCCGATGGTCCAAAAAAGGTCAGAATCAGGTTGTTGCTGTTTGACCTTTCCGCTTTTACAAACCTCAGGTGTTTTGCACAATTTCGCAGTTGGAATGGCATTCTAAACCACAGATTTTGAGCCATTCAGCACTGGTTTCAACACTGGTGTGCACTAACACTACAGGCATCGCCTACAGATGGCGCCCAGAGCTTGTGCTGCAAGGCAGACACTGTTTCCGACTAAACGTTTTTACGAACCTTGGTTTTGGCTACCTCTGAAAACTCTGGTTTTACCAACCTCAGGTTTGTTGTGGAATCTTGAGGTGAAGACTCAAGAGACTTTACGGAGCTGGTTATGAAATTCGCTGAACAGTACAGTGTACTTTCCAGATTTTAGTCCAAACTTTGCCTACCCTTATCAATGGCCTCAACCAGCTCTTTGAGTTGGGGTAGCCACTCTGCCTTCTTGGCGTCCAGGGCTGCCTGGGCAGTGCCTAGCCGCTCATCCAGCTCGCCCAACTGCAAGGAAACGGACAAGGACAACATCATCATTACTTGCTCCAAGTGATTGTTGTTGTTGTTGTTTACATGGCCTTCAGTCCGGGGAGGACTGCTCAGCGGGGGCAAGGGGGAAGGGAAATTGCCGGTAACCTACTGGTCACCTGCACCCTTATCAACAACAGCAAAGTCAACTTGAACAATTTCCAGCGCAATAGGCTGTGGCTCCAAGTGATTGGCGGCATCAGTCAAGGGCAGCCTGGGCAGGGGCCCAGCCGCTCGTCTAGGTCAACCAACTGCAAGACAACTACATAAACTGATGAAAGTGCAAAAATGAAAGTGCCTCGAGCTTTACTTCGCAAATCCCTCGACGTCGGGCCTTTACAAACCGTGAATGCCCTGCGGGAACACCATCAACCTATACATAGCGCTGCTTGGGCAGTGCCAAACCGTCCATCAAAATCACCGAACTGCATCGAAGGGACAAGAACAAGGATAAAGCCAACACCACAAGGATAAAGCCAACACCACAAGGATAAGGATAAGGCCAACACCACAAGGATAAGGATAAGGCCAACACCACAAGGATAAGGCCAACACCACAAGGATAAGGATAAGGGCCCTATTTGAGGGCCTGATGCTGAGAGACAGGGTGCAGATGAGACTAGGCGGCAGGATTGCAGGCCACGGCTCCTTTCGCCTTTTCTCCTTTGTGCCTTTTCCTTCACTCCTTCCCCCCACCCTGCCATTCTGTGCTAGTTGCATGTCGCCCTGCTGTAGCCGCCCCTTTTAGCACCCCTCCCTCTAGATGCCTGATAAACCTTGATAAAACCTTGTATGTTCTAGTTGATATTGCCTTGATGTAAGCTTGGTGACAGCCTTATATAACCTTGTAAGTAGATATTGATATGGTCTTGATATAGCCTTGTAGCCTTAGAAGGTTGTGACAAGCCCCCTTTCCACCTGCCTCACCTCCTGTTCCAACGTGTCTGAATATGCAATCAATTTCTGTGCTCGCCCCCCCACAGCCCCTTCCAACCCTCTCACCTCCTGCTCCAACGTGTCAATGCTCTTCTTCCTCGCCTCGTACTGTTGGATCACGTTACTGTTGTTGCATGCGATGGCGTTGGCCTCGCCTGACAGCTGTGCCATCCGTTCCGTCAGCTGGTCCACGTCATCTGATAGTTCAGAGGTGCGCTGCTTGAGCTCTTCGGTCATCGGGGCGGTTTCCTCGGCGTGCTGCTTCACTCGCCTGCAGGGAAATTCAAGAGCAAAGTGTTATGATAATTAATCGATTGATTAATAAATATTGATATTGAATAATTTAACATATCAGGGTGGAGGTACGTTGCTTCAGCTCTTTGGTCATTGAGGCAGTTTTCTTAGCATGCTGCCTCACACGTCTGCAAGGAAACGCACGCATTAAAAACACTCAGTGACTGGTAATTTATATCATGAGACTTGAATATCACCGCATCAGCAACACAACGACACCGATTTGTTTGCGTGTTTTGTGGCAAGTATCACACAAGCAGCCGCCATCAAATGCACTTTAACCTGTGTAAAGCAATGAGCATACTTTGCGTACGTGTGCCCTGTGATTCAATACTGCAACTAGCAATCTGTTCGATTTGCCCAGATTGCGCGCACTTGTATTTGTCCCCAGCGTCGTGGAAGGCGCTCTCTGCCTGTTTGAACTCGTTTTCAAGCCTTCGCAGCTCCACTTGCTGCTCCTGATCACGAAGCTTAATGGCAGCCAGCTGCATGCAAATGGAAGCAGCAAGGCATGTGCTCCATTTTCCGCCTCAGGATACATGTCTGTGTGTATGCATATTATGTATGTGCCCATGTGGCTGAATGCATAGAAACTGTGAGGGTGTGTTCACAGGGATGCAAGCGAAGCAACTCGATTGGGAGTGGTGCTTTTGATTACTCCGCCTGTTTGTTGTTTCTAGAGGCTATAGCAGCTGACGGCGGCAAGGTGCATGCATACGACACATGACATGGCATGCATATGGTATTGGAAAATTTGAGATGCGACGAGGCGTTTGTCCATAACAACAACAACAACAACCACTACCACTACCACTACAATAGCGACAACTGCAACTCTTTTTTAGCAGCATTACCTGTGCGGTTTGTTCAGTGAGCTCCATCTCCGATGCCATGTGAGCTCGCACGGCGGTCCAGTAGCGCACGTACTTGTTGCGCTGCTCCATGCACTGCACGTGATAGATACGGGGCAGTCACGTGACAGCATGGAGTGACAAGACAAAAACGGCCGTTGCAAAAGCTAGACAGATGGATGTTACATGGAGTTCAGGGTGTTCTAAGACCTAACAACATTAGGTAGGTATTAAAATGACATGACATTATCAGGCACATTGTATCAGTATGTAACAGCCAGTGCTGGTGCAGTGATGAGATTGGCAGTTGTGCTGGCTGTTTTCCCTAATGCCCTTGCCCTTGCTGAGCAGACCCCCTACTGAAGCCCATGTAACAACAAGGACAACACCAAAGACATACACTTACTTGGTCTGCCATGGACTGCATGAGCATCTTGGTCCTGTGCTTCATGCCCGGCTGCTGGTCCATGGGGTCGGGCTGCTGGCTCTTGAGCTCGAGATGACGCCGCTTCTGCTTGATGGTCATGTCCATTCTGGGAGCAGCAGCAGGCAGTTGGTGGGTCATTGACATGGAAAGAGACAGAGAAGACGAAAGAAAAAGTGCACAAATAAAAAGACAGAGAACAAGAAGAAGAAAGAAGAGCGGACGAGGTGGTGGGTGGGCGTCGATGCACGTCGGTGGCGTTGAATTTTTGAAGGGAGGGCACGTCAATGTTCAGAGACGTCAAGAAAAGAAGAAAGCAATGTTGAGCTAAAGGAAAAAGAAATGCAAGGAGGGGTGGGTGGGCGATTCAAAGGCAGGCCGACCGGGTCAGGGATGCGGATAACCCAATGTGGCCTTTTTTTGTTCTTGTTGTTAGTGGCCGAAAAAACCTTCAATCGTGCTGATCTTGACGACAAGCCGTAAGGCGGCACTATCATGACTCACTGTGTCCTGGCGTAGTTGATCTTCTCCTTCCTCTTGTCAATGCTGTCGATGCCTTCCTTGGTGCTTTCTATCACGCCCACGTGCTGCGTGACCTGTTGCTGTGCTTCACGCAGCTCACCTTCCTTGGCAGCTATCACCTGCACGTATGACATACAGAACATAACACGTATCAGGGGCGCCCCACTCTCGAGTTGGAACCGTGTTGCCAGTGAAGACATTCGTACTTTGCACCCTGCTACCAGTGACTTGTCTTGGCTTAACGATTGTCAGGCGCGTAATTCTTGGAGAGATATTGTGTCTAGCTGCAGTACAATGGGTTGAACCATGAAAAGCCATGTAATGATAAATGATGATAACCCGTATCACACACAGAACATAACACGTGATATAGAACGTAACATATGTGCTGAGCTTTACGCGGCTCACCCTCCTTTGTGGCTACCACCTGCACGTACACCTTCACATTTCATAGGCTAATGCCCAAGACACATACACCACTTGTGCTAGCCGGAGTGGCTCACGATTCAGAAGGAACTGTGGGACTGTCAACTTATTCACACCCGGTTCAGCTTCCTGCAGCCTCTGCTTCTCCATCCATTTACATGATATGCGATATCACACCCGGTTCAGCTTCCTGCAGCCTCTGCTTCTCCATCCATTTACATGATATGCGATATCACACCCGGTTCAGCTTCCTGCA
>QAXH01005480.1:25116-57523 GCA_004335635.1 Chloromonas sp. AAM2
TGCGATATCACACCCGGTTCAGCTTCCTGCAGCCTCTGCTTCTCCATCCATTTACATGATATGCGATATCACACCTGGTTCAGCTGGTCCAGTTCGCCCTGCAGGCGCTGCTTCTCCCGGTCGGCCTGACTGAATGACTGGGCACCCAGACACCTCGCCTGACCCACACCGTCCACCTGTGGATATTGCAGAAAGCACAGTACAGAATATATTCAGACCCAAACCTGAATTTTGACGTGCTGTCCTTCATCGTGGTCAAAACGATGCAAGTCTGGCGCAAGTCTGATGATGCGAAATGGTAAGTCCACGCATGAAAGGCGCCTTCAACTTAGGGGCGACCAATGTGGGAATGTGATCGTGACGATGATGTTGATGAGATCACCAATCAGTACAGAAATAAACCCACAGGCAAGTCACGAGCGCATGTGCTTTGATTGCATGTGCTTGAGTAGAGCATAGCAGGAGAGGCATACCTGTGTTGAGGTCGCTTCCTTGTTGTACTTGGACACCAGGAAGTTCATCTTGACGTCCCCGGCGTACACATCACGAACCTGCATGGGCATGCCATGATGGTATCATGGGCGGTGTTGCAGTCACGTGCATGGCATGGCCGGTTTTGCAGACCAGAGTAAGCATAACGGGTTCTTGAATTCAATTAATTTAATAAAAAAATGAATTCAATCAATTCAATAAATTAATTCGTTGTTATTGTTGTTGGCAAACAACGCTTTCGGTTCCGCCAGACTTCTTGCACTTGCACTACCAATAGCAACTCTACAAAACAATGCAGCAATGGCATGAGGGGCTAGGTATGAGTTTGTTGCTCTTGGTGTTGCTAGGCTTGTGGGGACGAGCTGGTGATGGAAAGTACATGCATAGCCTCACCGGCCACAAATCCGTGACTTATGATACGTGTCAGGTGCACGAGCTAACGGGGTGCTCGGGCCCTCTGCAGCAAGAACTTTGATCTGTTTGACCCGGATCTCACTGTACCTTGCATGTACGCCTACCAGGTCATGAGCTGTGCAACAAATCCTAGCGATGATACAGTTCGCATTCGTCAAGTACATCAGCTGTGCAGTGGTGTGAACAAGAGCTTCCTAGCAACCCCCTGATCGTTCACAACGGCTCGGCGGTTGCTGAGATGACCTCGTAGCCGAAGCGGGGTCGGGTCAGACAGTGTGTGGACATTCGTCAAGGCAAGCACACTTATCACATACTTATCATGCACATGATATTACACTTGTCACACACTTGCCATGCACATGAGCCGTGCATGTGCCACGTACCTGTGTGTTTGCAAACAGTTTATCTGCTACCTGTATCCTTTACTAGAAACATTCTAAGAGACTAGAGACTAAACTCTTCTACTGCTACACGAGCTGGTCATGAGCATTGCATCTGCCACGCACCTGCGTGTTCGCGAACAGGTCGTCCTGTCTGACCCTTGTCTGCTCAGTGCCCACATACACCCTGCAGACAAGCCGTGGGCACTAAGGATGCCATGTGACATGCATACCCATGCGTTACATACACACCGTTGCGTGATGCACACTACAATCTGCAAAACCGCAGCAAGCCGATGTGTGTATAGATTGTCAATCTGAGATCGTAATCGATCTGGTGCGTCAAAGCTCCAGATCCAGGTCAGAATCTTGTCAGATCAACTTCGTCAAACGAACTTGTGGGTTGAACCATGAAAAGCCATGTAATGATGATGATGAAACAAACTTGTTATTCGTTACATGCGCTCACCTGTTAATGCCTGCCAGGTCGCAGAGCATGTGCTTGATGAGGGGCGGTGCGTCAAACGTGTTATCAAGGGTGCGCTTGATGCCATACGCCCTGCACAAAGGAGGCAAGTCTTACAATAATCGTTGTGGGGTTTGCCACGGGTCGCAGCATGTCATCGGTATGGTGCCGTGCGCGTGACGCTGAACGCCCTGTAAGTAGGTGAATGTGCACAGGTGGAATCAGCTCTCCCAAATTTGGTCTGATTTTGCACGTGTGCGCACAGCGTGCATGGCATGTGGTTGGGCCAACAGCACACAGGTGTTTACAAGCATTATACGCGCCACATGTAAGCATTATACGCGCACAAGTGAGTGAACGCATGTGCATGCAGGATGAGCACAAACGTACAGGATGAGAAGGGACGCATATATCCATGTGTGTGTAAGCATGTGCATGTGCATACAATTATGTTCACGTTTAAGCAAGCATATGCACGTCATGTGCACGTGTGTGTAAGCGTGTGCACGTGCGTACAAGCATGTGTATGTGTGTGTAAGCGTGTGCACGTGCGTACAAGCATATGCACGTGCGTACAAGCATGTGCATGCGTGTGTAAGCACATGCACGTGCGTACAAGCATGTGCATGCATGTGTAAGCATATGCACGTGCGTACAAGCATGTGCATGCGTGTGTAAGCATATGCACGTGCGTACAAGCATGTGCATGTGTGTAAGCATATGCACGTGCGTACAAGCATGTGCATGTGTGTAAGCATGTGCACGTGCGTACAAGAATGTGCATGTGCATACAACTACCTTGACATCACGGTAGCTGCTTCCTGCTGTTGTCAATGTGTAACTTTGCAGCAGTATGCACGATGGTCGGTCTCACCCGTAGGTCTGTGCGGACCCCAAAGGGTGTGCTATGGGCTCGTTGTAGTCATAGGTAACGGCGTTGACGATCACATGCAGCCTGTTCTCCTTGATGAAGTCGTTCAGAAGCGTCTCATCCTCCCTGCATTGCGAAATGGACATGTACGCACACATTCTGGCTTTCATGTCAACCGCAGTTACAAGTGTCTTTGCTGCCTCCAGAAGGACGTGCTGCGTTTGTTGTACCCTTTCTTTTGTGTAAAGCTCTTGGGGTGGCTGCAGCTGGGGTGGCTGCCTGCAGTCGAAGCCCACGGGGCCCGGGTGTCAACACAGCCTCGCACCAGCAAGGCCAACATTGCCGGCTGGGATTTCACCACATGCATTCGCCGGGCGGCACAATGCACAGCTCATGGGCCACCTGTCCGAGTCTGCCCATTAAACTTTTGCCCCAGCGCCCCACTGGAGGCCACGTAAGCACAATCACAACAGCAACAAAAACGACGAGAACAGCACCCCTCCAGCGCCCCGGGGTGACCCGCTGGCTATCACCCTGACCTCACCTGCACGCTGTGACGAATGTAAACAGTTGTTGGAAGCACTTGCTCTCAACGTAATCAACCCATCTAGGCTCCGCGTCCTCGACCATGGTCATATGCAGGATAACGGGACCGTACACCTGGAAAAAAGAAGTGCAAACAAATGAAGCAGATGGACATAACGAAAGATGGCAGGGAAGATGGGTAAAAAGAAAATTGGTTTGCAGCATAACGAGACCAACAAAAACCCACACATTACCTCTAACGTCAACCAACCCGAGGAAAGAAACTGAAATGAACCATGTTGGTGTGCTTAAAAATGTTTGTGAGATGGAACACCAATCAGAAAGAAAACAGTTTACACCCGCAGGAAAGTTAGGTATGAGTCACCAATGGTCGTGTGGGAATCACGGGCCTGTTGGGAAATGGATCAAAAGAAAGCCAACAAGTTGGCCAACCTTAGCTGAGGGGAACGTTATGGGCGCAGTCTTGACCAATGTTAGCTGCGTGTTCACGTTTTACAACCAATGTTAGCTGCGTGTTCGGTTAGACTCGGTTGAAATTGGTCAGGGTTACACACCTGCCCTGCATTTGGGTCATGAAGGCGTGCACAGCCAGCACACCACGTGCCGCTTCATGTGACTGGGCAACCTTAGGGAGGGTAGATGAAAAGAGCGCATGCTAAGAGGCACCCATGCGCACCTGCCCCCTGAATCGGCCCTGGCTCTGCATCTGGGTCATAAAGCCGTGCACGTTCATCACGCCCCGTGCCGATGGTATGCTATGGTCCCAATGCGTCAGCCGCTGACGCTTGACATCGCCCAGATGCTGGATCTGACCTGCGGACATGAGCGTAACATTCATGTCCTCGATGTTCGTGTTTTTTTTCATTTTTTCATTCAGCTCGGTGTTCCTTGGCAGTGTTCAGTGTTGCGAATCAGGCGGATAAATGTGAGTGCCCAGTAACCCATCTACAATGATGATTTGATCACTTACTATTTCATTACATTTTGTGCACCAGGCCAGCGGCGTCCTTGAGGCAAACAATCAAAGATAAAAACAATCAGCCTAAGGAAAAACAAACAACCTAAACAATAACACATAATGCAATACGTTCATTCTGTCGCCTGTTTTGCTGGTGCCTCAAGTGTGCAATCCTCATCCTCATCATCCTCATTACATGGCTTTTCATGGTTTAACCCACGGTACTGCAGCTAGACACAATATCTCTCCAAGAATTACGCGCCTGACAATCGTTAAGCCAAGAAAGCTCACTGGTAGTAGGGTGCAAAGTACGAATGCCATCATCAGTGGGCGATGTCTTGTTTCGACCATGTCAACGGCCCCCTTGTAGCCAACATATCATTAACTTATTTGATGTCATTGAGTCGGTATTCAATGCACGTCTCTACTCGCCTTGTAGTCTGCCTTGCTGGTGCCTCAAGTGCCTGACCTCCTGTCCCAGTTCGTGCACCAAATCAGCTGCCTCCTTGCAAGCATCGCTGGCAGCGTTCTGGCGAGCGGTCAACACGTTGCGATCCGCAACCAACTGCAAGGCAGATGCGCACCATGCGGGTAAGGCACAGACCGCAAGGCAAATGTGAGTAGTAGTACGCCTGTGTTTGTCCATGGTGCTTTGACTTCTGTGTTCTTTGCGCTTTGTGCCTTGAAGTTGCCTTCTGTTGCCCAGGGTTGGTTAGGACAGTATCCAGCCTCGTCTCTTGCATGGCTTGCTAGCGTTCGCACTCGGTGCATGTGGCGCCCCCTGATGTTATGTTATGTTATGATATATATATATATATATATAGAGAGAGAGAGAGAGAGAGAGCGAGAGAGAGAGTAATGGAGTCTGTAGGAAGCGGGTCAAGTCTGTAAGCAGCGGATTCAGTGCTTTTGAACGATGCAAAACAGGCGCATAGAACTGACATGCATTGCGGTTTGCAACCAACTGCGAGTCAGATGGGCATTATGCAAGTGAGGGACTCAGGCTCGGCCACACAGAAACATTGTTCCGTTTTTGGTGAGGAGCCCTGTTGTTTGCAACAAGTGCCAGACAGGCCAGAAGGCCAGTTCCGTATTTGTAGTTGCGGGTACACACCTCAGTATTCTGGAGCTACGCCACAGCTAAACTTGCTACTGAGTGTTCTTATGCCCCCGCTGGGGGGCCAGCCACTATGATTGAAAGTACCTAATGCAGATTATACTGTACCTCTTGTGGTATCTGACTGGGCAGCGTGAGCAATTTTGCCGACGGTTCTGTAACTTGTCTCCAACGCACGCACGGCCCTGTATTATTACCATTATCATTATCATTCCAGCGCACCTCTTGTGGCAGTTGACTGGGCAGCAAGAGGTATTTGGCCATCAGTTCAACCACCTCCTTCTCCAATGCACGCACGGCCTTCTTCCACTTGTCGCTGTCCTCCTGTAAGCTCCTGAACAAGTTGCTCGGGAGAGAGTTCTTGGTGGTGAGGAAAGTGAATCAGAAAAAAAACAAGGAGAACTGCTATTGTATTTGCACATCTGACATTTGCAATAAATGTTCCTCTACAGATAAGAAACAACTATACAAAAATAACAAGAGAACAATGACAAACAATAATAACCATAAACAATAACAAATGGATTAAAATGAGCAGAAAAAGTGGGAGTAAAATAGATATGAAAAAAGAAAAAAACGGAAACAACTACTGATTCTCTCACTGTTGCTTCTCCAGCTGTGCGTCCAGCCTTTGCTTTGGTCTCATCCACCTGCTTTTATTTATCCCTAGTGTCAGATTTTGCCGGCTGGTTTTTGCTTCGTGAGATTTATAGAATAAATATGCAAATGACGCACGATGAATGATGCTGAAATGCCGAACAAATGCACTGATTCACTCACTGTTGCCTCTCGAGCTGTGCGTCCAGCTCTCCCTTTGTCTCATCCACCTGCTTGATGCAAGCCATGAGAGAGTCCTTCTTTCTGGTGCTGTCAACCCGCAGGCTGCGCACGTGCTGCTCACAGGCGGCGATCTCACGCTCGAGCGCTCTGCAGACACACACGTGCAATGCATGGCGTCAGATGCATCGTATACAATATATACAGTACGTATACAATATATACAGTATGTATGGCAGCTGCAAAACCGCATGCGTGCTCCTCACGGTCATAAAAAGTCAGTAAGCCACGGCACCGAGCCTTAGTCACCATTCCGACGTGACTTCAGCCCAGGAAAGAGCGACTGTAATCCACAGCAGTCATGCCTGGCTCGCCAAAAAAAGGGCAAGAAACCGTGCTAGAAACAGCCCTCTCTGCGTGCCTCACCGTCTCGGCCCCTCGTCTTGCTGCAGCTCCGCCCTGCACCCTTCGTAGTCCCTCCTGCACTGGACTGCGTGCGTCCTGCACCGCTGCCGCTCCTCCTGGGCTGCCTTGACCTTGAGCCACTCGAGCTTGCATTGGATCAAGCCAACCTGAAGCCAACAGTTAACAGTTGTCGTATTTGTTTTCCCTCCCTCCCTCCCTCCCTCGCCCCCGCTGAGCAGTCCTCCCCGGACTGAGCGCCATGTAATCAACAACAACAGACAGGGAATTGCACGGCTAACAAAGCGACGCCATCATGTCATCATCATAGCAGCTATTATGCTTGCACAGGATCAAGTCAACCTACGACCCACCAAGGGTTAGGCCAGCAGTTGCTGCCTCTATGTGGCCCCGTGGATGATGGTACAAACAAGTAACGTATCAAGTCCTGAACCTTTAGCCATGTGCATCGGTCAAGAACAACCTGGTGTGACGCTATTACCTCTACTCTATCCATCTATCCATCCAACTATCTTCTATCTATCTATTCAAATACCTGTTCAAGGAGTTGTTGTCTCTGTGCCACTCGCTCGTAGTCTCTCCTCTGCGCCTCCTGCTGCTTCTGGAGCCCACCCAGCCGGTCAACCACACGCTTGCGCTCCTGAGAACGAAATAAGCAAGCAAACAAATAAATCAAAATAAACAGAAACAGGCATCGTTGAACATGAAGCCCGCCCAACCCGTTGGCCACTCGCTTACGCTCCCGAACACGCCACACCGAGTATTCACAGGCTTGCACAAGAAATTCATGCACGGACAGGGTTGCAGGCCGTGCAAGGGCGACTTGGCACAAACAACATTGTGTTGAGGCTGTGTCTATGCATGAGGTTTGTACCCGGCATGCCACGCCTCTTGTCATCACCACATGGCTCATGCTCATGCTTTGCTTAGGCTGCTGATGAGCGCCTGGAGTGTTTGGTCTGCTGAACTGCAGTGAACAAAAAGCCATGTGATGACCACTCACCGTTTCCTGTTGTTTGATGACCTGCCTCTCCTGCTTAAGCTCCTCATGCAGATCATGTAGCATAGAAACGCCCAGCGCCTTCTCTGTAGCTTCCAGCAGCTCACGTGGCTGCATCTTGGCGAACTCAACCACCTTGTCCTGGGGAAGAAACTGCACGGAAACCGACAGAGCAACCAACAGGCCGGGGATGGCTGGGCCAAGTCGTCAAATCATACATCCATAAAAAGGCCCGCAAGTACCTGTTCTTTGCTGCTGCCTCTTTCCCTTCTCAGTTATGTGGGTGGGGCTTGGCCTTGCGTGCCACTCCCCATCTCAGCTACCGACAGCTCCAAGGCTTGAAACAAGAGGCTGTCCACTGCTCACAGACAAACAGGCTGGAGATTGTACTGGACTATTTGGCCTTTTTCCTTTTTTTTGGAATATGTTCTCTTTCTGTATGGCACCTGTTGATCCACTGGATGTCCAACTGGCCTGCCATCCACCATGTCTATCCAACCCATTCGTGCGAGTTGCGCTTGAATTTTGTTCTTTCCTTCCCTTCTCAGTGTCACGCCCTAGACACCAAGGCTGAAGGTGTGATGTAACAAACCAACTAACCAACAACAAACTCACCTGGCACAGGTTATCAAACTGTATGTTGAGCTCCTTGATGCAGTTGTTGACAGCATCCTTGTTTGCATACGCACCTGCACACATACGATTGTCATTATATATATATATATATATATATATATATATATATTTTCTATTTCTTATATTGACTATAGTATTCAAAATCCACTGTCAAATGAACATTAAGATGCAGCCCCTTGAGCTACCTGACCAGCAGATCATATGTTGGCGTTGATATGGCATTTATGACATTATCAATGGTAATAATAAGAATAATAAGAATAATAAGAATAATAAAGGCATAAACATGTTGGCATACCTATCCAACTCACAGGCACACCTATCCTTGGCAGAGGTGCCCGGAGCATCCTCAGTCTGCCATCATGCCAAGGAGGTTGACAGCAAGGTCAATGCATATGGCGTGCGCTAGGGCTTACCGTTCAGCTTGAATTCCGACTTGTACGATTTCTTAAGGGACCCGCTCTGATCCCGTGTCTCCACGACCACAATATCCCTGAACAAGCAACAGCAGGCAACGTCACAATTGTCACAATATTGCTTAGTTGATTCTACACACAATTGGATTATATTGAACAAGCAAATTAAGCAGCTCTGTGGTGTGGAAAGCACATTGCCCTCAGCAATTTTATGGGCTTACATCTTGGCCTTGGCCAGCATTCATCATGTCTGTGCTTCGTCACACTATAAGATCAAACAATAAGATCTCAACAGCACAAAGCAAGCGAATAAGGGGTGTCAGGCTCTTTAGTCTAACCGATGGTGGCCAAATAAAATATGATAATAGTGGCCAAATTGCAAATGTAGGTTGGACTGCGGAATCTGCATGCAGGGTTGTAGTTGAAGTGTCAGAATAATGCTGTTTGCATGAACAACGCCGCCCCACCTGCGCACGACGATGTCCCTGGCAGGCTGCCCTGAAGGCAGTGTGCCGCCACTCAGCGTAATCTCTGTCCATGTGGCGTTGCAGCCCCGGCGCACGTAATCGCCTAGGTTCTCCGCTCGGCCCAGCAACTGCAACCAACACCACAGGGCGGCTCTGCATGGTCACAATGGATGGTCAGTTCACACAGTTCACATCTGATTGATTGATTTGTTACATCAGGGAAGCCGTCCAAGGACACGGGACGGGATGTATACCGCCCTGACCTAACCTGAGCAAGAGGAAATAAGAAAGGCAGAAACAGACCCGAAGGCAGAAAGGAACAAGGCAGAAAGGAAGGCAAGCGGTTAAGAAATGAAAAAATCAGTTCACAATGAGTTCTCATCACCCAGCATAGGTTCTCAGCACCACCCAACAACTGCAACCAACACCACAGGGCCGGTCATGGTATCGAGCTTGAGAGGCCCATGGGTCGTAGGCAAAGTACAGACCAGTCATGCTATTGACTCCTTGGCACTAATCCCTCCTAGGATCTTCTGGAACGTCACATTTGTAATGAATTGTTAATCTACTAGCCAAAGGCTGGATGCATCACTGGAAAGCAGCCTCCCTGACTGCTCACTAATCCTTAACTATACGCTGTGGTGGCAAATATTTAGCGGTAGGTGCCAATGCTGCGGTAGGTGCAAATGCTGTTTGCTTACCTTCGTTGACCCCGCCAGACCCACACACAGCGCACACACCAGCGAAGACTTGCCGGTGCCTGCGGCCAACACACACCCATGCATCAGTCCGATCCCAGCCCCAACGGCCTCGCATGTTGGTGTCCACTTGTGGTGAGACCTGGATTTTGTGTTGCCTGTCCTGATTGGCCCCAGCGATGACATCTGGGTTTCATATGCTATCTAGACAGACAGTGAGTGCTGCTCAGTGCCTCCTGTGCATGCAAGCTCAGCATGCATAAGGCGGGCTGATGTAGATGGAGTGAACACCATGTTGCTCACCATTGGGGCCAAGTACAAGGTTCAGGCTGGGTCCAGGCCGGATGGTTACGGTCCCAGAGTAGGTCTGCAAGCCATCCGAGACATAAGGGTTTGAAACAAGGCAAGTGCCTGGGCAAGCAAGGCCACGGTAGCTGTAGCACAGCAGGGGTTGTCCATGTGTACATGGTACCCACCATGAAGTCAAAGACCGTTATCTTCTTGACAGTGCCTTTTTTGTACTCCCTGCGAGCATGCAAGCAGCATTGTGAGCAGAGCTGCAAGAGCAAAGTTTTGGAACCCCTCAAAACAGCATTGTGCCACCCACATCAGGTTTTGCTTCTTCGCTGGTGTTTGCTCCGCGGGAGTATCATCGGCCTCGTCCAGATTTTCCTCGTCATCCTGTATTTCAGACTGCTCCTCCTCCTGAGCCCGTCTTTTCCTTGAAGACATCGTTTCAAATCACGCGCAGCACATCAAGCAAACATTGTGCATCCAGATCCTGGTGTTGCCAATTGGCTTGCTACAGCCTCGCAAGTCAGTGTGCTGCGTGTTGTCCGGCAAACTAAAGCCTTTGATTTGGTTTGAAACGGGCGTGCACATGGTGCAAGTGGAGGTGGCCGGTCCCCTGGTCTTCCTTGTTTGCTGCCTGAAGTCGTCCTTGTGTGCCTTACTTATCATCAGGCTTCCCTACAATTTGCATCATTGACTTGCCCAACCACTGACGGCCCATGGAAAGCACTAGCGGACCACAACTGCCAGAGCTTTTAACCATTGAAGGTCAGTGAACTATCTGCATGCATGCCGCACGCGCCATGCATTCAGGGGCACATGTGATGGACCGCCATCAACAGGCAGCAGGCGTGTTTGCTAGAGCCTTGGGCGACTCAAGTCAGCCGCGCGAAATGAGGCTCAACAAGCATTTAGAACGCCCAGCGAGGCCCCACTCCTTGGCCCACCTGATGGGTAGTCTCATTGAGCACGTGACAGGACCTAAGCACGTGACAGGACCTAGGCACGTGACGTGACCAGGGCACGTAACATGCAACGTGGTACAGGCTAGGCTTGAGCTTGCGCACAACAGCTTAGCCCTCATGCATTTACAGGAGATCATCATCATCATCATCATCATTACATGGATCATCATGGTTCAACACACGGTGCTTTGCAGGGGATGAGGAGGTGCAGTACGTGCTGGTGGACCTCCCGGAGGCAGTACCGTCCAAGCTGCTGAGACCCGGAGCTCAGTTGACTGTCAAGGTACGTCACACACAACGATGATAAATCACCTTGCACACACACACACACAAGACAAGAGACTACTGGTCTTGTCCTATGCTTTGGAGGGGCGAGCATTCTGATAACCAGTTGACTGTCACGGAAACCGGCTATTTGCGGATGAAACCGGCTATTTGCGTTCCACCCCATGGCAAAGCCCTTGTTTTCAGAGCAGCTGGAGGCGCAAGGACAGGTCTGACTGACTGATTTGTTACATCAGGGAAGCCGTCAAAGGACACGGGACGGGATGTGTACCGCCCTGACCTGCCCGGAGCAAGACAGGAGAAGAAAGGCAGGAACAAAGGCAGAAATATGCTCAAAGGCAGAAACGAACAAGGCAGAAAGTAACGAAAAACAGGTCTGGGTTGAAGCACGGGTGCAGGCCAGGGTGGAGCAGCACTCCCAACGGTTACTGCAACAGCTACGTTGAAGCAGTGCCAAACAGTGTCGAACAGGGATGCGTACCCCTTGTAAAGAGCCGAGCAGTCACAGGCAATAGTATTCAGCAAGCTCGCCAATGTACGTGCTTGCAGGCGATTTTGAGTGGCAATATGACTGACGTGTTAGCAGCTCTGGGTGTTGCATCCGTCTGCAGGACCTTGACTCGGACAACCCCAAGATCATACTAGAAGATGGCGTGGTGCTGCAAGGGACGTACACAGAGCAGCTGGGCACTGTCATGCTGTTTCAGCACCCTCCTAGGCCGCGCGTGCCGCTGCTTTCTGGCACGGCAGAGCAGCCAGCAGGCACAACGTCTCAGGCAGCAGCCAGCAATGGCGGGGTGGCGCCGCCTAGGACGCCATGCAAGTTTGTTGGCATGACGGAAACTCGCCTTGTGTGCACGCCCATGCAACCACCCATGTTGCTTGGTGTAGCCAGTGCCCAACAGACGTCGTGATGAAGGCTGATGGATGGCTTGTTTGGACAGTTATTTTCACCATTCCATGGCTCAAAGCCATCGTCTAATGTTGCGAACGCATTACATGGGTTGAGACAGTTATGTTTAGTTGTTAGCAGGACTGTTGTGCTCTTTGTCGTCGCCACCGCAACAACTGATTCCCTCCCTCGTCCCGCCGAACTTGCTCAACAACACGAACATGTGCGCGCATCAATATGCTAAAATGTGGGTTCCTGTGCGCATGAACCAAGACAGTACCCGTGCACACAGTCAGGGGCGTTGCATTGTGCTTGGAGTTGCCGTGCTTGGTGCAATCATCACAATTCCATTAATCGCTATTGGGACGGATCGGTGGATTGACCCAACATGCCCGTTTGCTGTTGTGCGACTACTGGACGTTCACAGAGGCTGCAGAACTGATTATGTAGCATGAACACACACACACACACACACACACACTGGTGTGCCCGTAAAGGCTGTCGAATGCCAGCTGCACCTGAGCTTAGCAGAGGCTGTCCTTAATCCAGCCGCTGAAGTGGTAAACAAAGAGATCTTAGCAGGTTCTGGGACACTCTGGCGGGTTCATGTGGTGACTGTGACTGAATGTGGCAATCGCATGCCGCAGGAGAGTTGGGCGAGACTGCACAACTGTTTTATTACCTGTGCGAACAGCCTGTGTGTTGGAAGCTGGTGTAGTTCCACTTCTGGGACAGGCTGATGCGAGTGGCCACTGGCACGTGTCTAGAAAGGATTACGCCTGTCTGCGTCTGTACCTGGTTTTTTTGTCAGTGTGTTGCTAAGTGTTCCGGTCCATTGTTCAGTGGCCAATCAGTTGATCTTCTTCTGTGTCAACTCTACGTGGGTGGCACTGCAGCAGCTGCAGAAAACGGGCCATAAGCACGTCATAGAGCGGGTGACCCATTAATCAATTTTCAACTTTGTGCTGTGCATAAAAAATACTTAATATACCTATTGTGGGAGGGACGTCTGCGCAGGCACGTCCGTGTTGGCATACATGTGTCCTGATTAAACCTGAGCGTTGGACTGGCATGTTCCGAGGTCTTTCTGTAAACCTGTGATAATGTGTGTCATAACTGGCACGGCAACCTGTCCCACTCAGACATCCTCCATCTCTCCTTCAGGTGGTATCAAACCCAATTTTCTGGTCATACGATCGCCCAGGCCGTCAGCCCATGTGAACAGAGACCCTATCTCTTGAAGCGTCAGCGTTGGAGTGGCTGCTAAACCACATGTAACGCAGTGCAAACCACATAACCCCGTTATGCCTGACCTGACAAGAGAGTCGCCAATGGCGCCTGAACTTGCTATGCTGAGCTGTCTCCTCTCTTCTCAGAGCCTCGGTGGCGGACACTTTGCCCGACTCTTTGCTTGACATGAACACCTGACACGTGGATGAGCCGTGGGATGCCACCTGGGAGGTAGGTACTTGAAGCCATACTAGGCAAGAGACATTCACGGTCCGGCTGCTGTGGCCAAGAGTTGAGCCAAGCAGGCCAGCAACGGCAGCACCAGCATGGCACTGTGCAGCTTTGAGGGTGGTGGACGGTGTCAGTGCTCTGCGATCCAGTTCTCTCATCGAGGCTAGAAGCGAGGTGGCGCACGGCACAACGGTCGGAAACGTCTAATTTTGCAGCTTGCATTGCCGACTTGCATTGGCCTAGATTCATTGACAGAAATGCAGGTTCAGCGCATGCGCAGTGCCAACGTGCGAGGCAGCCGCCCGGCTGTCTCAGCTAAGGCTTCCCGCCGGACCACCGTCTCAGTACGGAACGCGAATTGCCTTATTGTAAACACAAAGGGCGGTGGCCATGCTTTCATTGGTCTGTACCTGGCGAAGGCGCTGCTTAGGAGGGGACATGATGTGACCATTCTCAACGACGGAGATGAGGTGCGTGGCTCAGGACATGGAGGGCGATCCTTGGCATCAGCTGCGATCTGCACAGTTCAACATTCATTTAAACGATACCGTCAATCGATGATTTGCGATCTCAAGGCCATCATCGTCATCGGGATAAGAAATGCCTCACCCTTTTCCAAAGATGCGCACCAAGCGTGCAGCACATGCAGTCCGGCAAACCACGCCAAGCTTGATGCCTGGTCAGTAAAAGGATCAGGCAGAGTGGGATTGGGCATAGGCCATGCCAACACCACCAGCATGGGCATGCTGTGCCTCTATGCATGCAGCAAAAACTGAGGTCAAAGGCTCCCTTCAGCCAGTACTCTACGATGGAGCGTGGTGGAGGCCTGCAAGTCGTATGGGGTAGCCCCACTGACCCAAGGACTTGGCCATCCGGACGATTTGACGTGGTCTACGACAACAACGGAAAGGACATGGACTCATGCAAGCCCTTGATTGACGCCCATGTGGTGAGCATCAATGACTCGTGCCAGCATGCAGCAAGCATGCCATTGTGACAAGTACACAAGGGGCACATGCTCGCAGCACACTTCCGCTCCTGGTGTACCCAAGCATGCTTGTACCCGTACCTCATGTGTCATTCCAGTTGTGCTGCATGCCTGCATGCACATTTGATGCATGATGACCAATGCATGGAGTGCCATCATGCACATGCTCAAGCCTTGGCTGTGGGTGACCAGCATTGGCCCATGCAGCGCACAACGACAGCATCTTCGCCTGGCCATTGACAGCAATTCTACTGCATGCGGCCGTGCTCAGCCTCCGTCCTGCCGCAAACTGCCGGCGGCCTCTTTTAAACTCTTTCTAGCCTGCCAAAGCCTCCACCTTATTGAGTTTGATGAGACACGCATGTTTTCGAGTTTGATGGGACACGCACGTCACGTGCGATGTGACAAGGATGCACTTGCCCAAGCCTTGGCTGCCGGAGAGGCAGTGGCCCACACAGCACATGTCATCACCATGTAGCACACGGCTACTGCACAGTTGATGCTAGCACTATCTAGCACTGTTTGATCTATCTCTAGCTATCTATCTCTAGCTACTCTACTTCTGTGTGGGATGTGACATACGTAGAACAATACTTAAGTCTTGCCTATTTGCTGCAGGGCAAGGTGAAGCACTACGTGTTTGTGGCCAGTGCCGGCGCCTACAAGGCCAGTGACTTTGAGCCATGCCACTACGAGGGCGACCCACGCAAGGCCAGCGCTGGGCACGTGGAGGTGGAGAAGTACCTACAAGTGGGTCGAAAAGCACATTCATTGAATGTGGTACAGGGACAGGGTCAGGCTGCATGTGGGTCAGGCAGCCTCGGTCTAGCGCATGCATGAACCGTGGGTATGGAATAAACTACGGGTGAATCAATTCAGTGGCTGCAAGGGGCGCATTTCTGGATGTGGGCTAGGACATGCGTACATGTCACCCAACAGGCAGGGCCGCTTTGCCCCATAGCTCTGTGCAGTCAGATGGGCTTGGCGCTGAGAGAGACAGCCATTTTGTGTTATCGCAACCCTGCGCTGAGAAATGTCGACAGTTGCACAATACCACTATGCTTAGTAGTAGCAGGTGGGTTGGCCTTGTCTGCAGGCCCATGTTATGCACATGGGTATGACCATTGTTTGAGGGTATCAAAACCCTCGCCATACCCATGTGCATGTTGTGATCTGCTATCCCACACCCTTCCCTGCAGGAGAAGCGGCTTCCCTACACCGTGTTCCAGCCCCTGTACATCTACGGGCCCCACACCGCCAAGGACTGCGAGCAGTGGTTCATGGACCGCATCGCAAGGTGCGCTTGACCGGTCTTTTCAACCATCTCAATATGACACAAGCCTTGAAAAGCAGTGTGTGCTTGACCAGCATGGCGCAGCAGAACACTGCAGCTTTTGACCGGCCTCTTCAACCTCTCACCTATGACTTGGGATTCTTCGGAATTCAGCCTCTTACACTGGGACGATGCACATGATGTGGCAACATATACCAGGTTAGGTGCATTTATTATCTATTATCTATAGTTATTTGCATTTATATTTATACACATCAGCTTATGCCCAAGGTGTGTTGTGACGGAAGGTGGCAACTGAGACAGTGGGTGTGCTTAGCCAGCATGGTACAGCAAAATACTGCAGCAGAAAGCTCTTGCTTTTGGCGGTTTCTGCACGTCACATGTGCACAGGGTCTGTCGAGTGATGTATCTTTCTGCCCTGCTGTGCACGTGCGCATGCAAGCTGTTGCCCGCCTGTGACATCTTGTTTGCTGTGGGATGTTTCCACACACACGTGCTGTTGTTCATGCTGTCACGTGTGTCCTCTCGCCGGGTGAGAACCAACATGCTCATATGAAAGACAAACAATCTCACGCTTGTGTGCTGTGTTGTTGTCATGTGCAAATATTTGCCCTAGAGCTCTGGCTTCTCACGTCCCTTGCACACCACAAAATTGTTTGCAGGGGTCGGCCCGTGTGCATCCCCGCACCCGGCGTCCAGCTGACCACCCTCACACACGTCGAGGATGTCGCCAGCATGCTTGCAGCCGTGCCCGGCAACCCGGATGCAGTGGGGCAGCACTTCAACGTGTGCAGCGACCGCTGTGTGACCTTCGTTGGTGGGTGGCAGGGATGACAAGCTCAATGACAATTGTGACTTTGGTGGGGAGATGGCATAGCGATGGCAGGTGTGGTGGCAGTGATGGCAGGGCAAGGCTTGGAGAGTGGCAGTGATGACAGGTTGGATGGTAAGATTGACTTTTGATGGTAAGGTGGGATGGCAATGCAGCATGGCAGGTTGATGGCACCAACGTCATTTCCCCTCCCGTTCCTGCCCCTGCTGAGCAGTCCTCCGTGGGCTGATGGCCAGCCTGTGACATCACATGAAGTGTACCCTCTTCGCTTCACCCTATGTCCCCACAGGCTTAGCCAAGGCCGTTGCCAAGGCCGTTGCCAAGACCCTAGCCAAGGCCCGAGCCGAGGCCATTGCCGGGGCCATCAAACATAGCACCTGAACAATCACCCTGTTCTGTCATGCCGCTTTCAGCTCCAGCTTCCCCTTTGTTGCAGCTTCAGCTTCCCCTTTGTTGCAGCTTCAGCTTCCCCTTTGTTGCAGCTCATCTGTACCCTGTTCCATTGCCCCCCGTTACCCCTGCAGGCATTGCCAAGGCCCTAGCCAAGGCCATGGGCAAGGAGGCAGACATCAAGCTGTACGACCCTGTCAAGCTGGGGCTGGGAAAGAGCGGCAAGGCAGACGGATTCCCATTCAGGTGCGGGGTGCAGTAATCATCTTTTAGTGCAGCCTGGTTTGAATCTGTGGCATGGAGGGATGCAACTTGTTGTGTTTGGTCTTCAGGTCGCAGTTGTAGCCACGCACGCCGGTACGTGCTAACCGTCACATGTTGTTCCGGTCAGTGTTGCATGTCCTGCATGCAACACCATGTGTGCTGCTCAAGGTCAAAGGCGATCCGAACGGGTTTCTGACGATCCGCCGAGTTTAATATGCCACAAGTAATCAAAACCGCCACAACTCGCTAAGTGTCGCCCAGGCCAATGTCGTGCCCTGCGTGCTCATCCTCATAAACCATCTCATGCAAGTCCATGACACCAGATAACTGAGGGAACGCATGTGCTCACAACATCTGATCACTGTAAATGGGGAACGGCGTCTGGGACAGCCCAAACTGTGTCCTCTCTGGTGAACACGATGCATGATGGCTGGTCCTAATGATGTTGACAGCCGCATGGTTGCATGGGTGCATGCAATGTGTGTGCTCCATGTCTTGTGTTGGTGCAGGACTGAGCACTTCTTCGCCAACTCGGACAAGGCCAAACACCTGCTGGACTGGAAGCCCATGCACACATTCATGGACGATGTCGACAGCATGGTAAGGAGCCGTAGAGGCCAGGAGCAGTCAGATGCGTAGGTTTGCTTACAGCGCTTTAGATCACTGCTCAAGGAGCTGTTTTCAAACAACTTTTCATCCTGATTCTCGTGTCTGTGCGCATTGGCTGAGAGGAACTTGGAAAGAGAACGACCACGCCATACTACCCCCTCCTCTGCTTCAGGCAATTCTACACTCAGGCCACTTACATACAGTCTTGGACTTGGAAAGGCATATGCTTGCTTGCAGGCTGGAGGTGACTGCTAAAGATGTGTGTGTCACTTGAGTGGCTTGAACATGAATCGGGTTGATGGTGGTTTCGGTGCCATTTGTCCACATACAACTAGGAACTAGGAGTTTGGGAAACAATCCCGGTTTCCAAACCAACCCCTTTATGCGCTGGTTTCTCTGTTTGCTCCTCTTCTGTACGACTTAGTTTCCCCTGTTTTACACCTCTTTTGTCCTACCTTGTTTGGCTTGCCCGCTGTGAGTAATGTTTGGCTCGTCCGTGTATGTTCAGGTGGACGAGTACTACGGCAGCGGACGTGACCGCAAGGACGTCGACTTCAGCATTGATGACAAGATCCTCGCCGCTCTGGGCAAGTCCTGGTGAACAGCCTGACTGAACTGAGCTGGCTGGCTTGTGATACGCTTGCCCGTCCCGGACCCTTGCCCAACCCAACCGGCCCGTGTGTTTCTACGTTTCTTCAGGTGTACTCACGTGCATAGGGTCTGTTATCCACCAAGAATTTTAACTTTGGGCATTGTTATTTGTCATATTTGGTCATCTGGGGCATTTTCATCTTTTAAAGGCAGGACGTGCTGAAGGAAGGTAAACAACAAAACTATCCTTTTCCACGGCTGGCTGCTCAGTGATGGGGCCCTTGCTTCCCAGTCGGACAGTCACATAGCGTCCGAGGTGGCCAGTCGTTGAAGCTCTTGGTCACCTGTCACTACAGATTGGTGGGGATGACTGACACATCAATCAGGCAGTCACAACGCACTCATCTTGGTACACACCTTTTGACGGTTCACGATTGAGACATGCCGATAAAAAATGTGCTTCACCTGTCAAATCGATGCACAACAGGTAGCCTTCACAACAGGCTACATTGGCCTGGTTTGTTGGAAAACAGCCTCTCGTGGACATACTGCATTGGCCTTGGACCCTCTGTAGTGGCAAGGTTTTGATAGGCCTGTTTCTAAGGTACAGGCCCAGTACCAGTCAACCTGCCATGATACTGGGACACATGCTTGTGATGTCATGTCTGGGGACAGACAATGAGACAGGTGATGAGAAAGGTGATGAGACAGGTGACACTTGTTACACCAACCGACAGAGCCAGACCCAACGCACATGAAAACTGCACACATGACAACTGAAGCAGCCAACAAAGCTCTCGGTCTACAGTGTTCTAATGTGCCAAGAGATGCCAAAGGCCCTCAAAGTACAGCAGGCATAACCGAGCGTGAAATGTGAGTCACAGGTTCTTGCCTTGCGTGGAGGCTGCACTGTGCTCGCTGGTTGTCTCGTGGGGGAAAGCTTTACCGACCACAAAAGTTTGGTGGCTTGAATTCACAAACCAATTCACAAAGTGGGCAGGTAGAGTCATGTCCGTGCATCACTTGGTTCTCGTGCCCGCAGGACTTCTCATGCATCTTATTACATCCATATCGGAAGGAAAAAGCAGTCTGAGAAATGAGTCCCACCTGTAACAGGTGATCTTTTCACCCAAGCTCCATTGGACCCATGGCCACACAAACTCCAGGCCGTATCATGCAGCTCAAAATAGAGGCGAACCCAGTCTATGAGCTACATACACCCTCATAAAGCAAGGCAAAACTCCTCTGTGGCCACCCCCTGGAAAGGTCGCTCCCAAAGGATCTTCAGCCTTGCTCCCTTGGGGGGACGTTGACTGCACATTCAACAACCAAAGGCAATGCTATAGGGCGGGCAGCTGGCGGGATTTCGTCCATGTCATCATCGCAATCATTAGCCCTTGTGGCCAGTTTTGAGCGGTTGCAGACTTGCGGTTGACTACGGCGAGCCATTTTTTTTCCACTGGTGCTGATGCACACGCACCAACGGCTGCTTCACTGAGCAGCTTACAAGAATCGCATCGCATGCATTATTGCGATCCTTTGAGTTCCTAACTAGTCAAATTCGCGCTCGTGCCCTTTCCTCACAATATGGAACGTGGAGCCTTGATGGCATGGCGTGCGGCCTGTCTCTGGAGGACGGGTTTCGGTCAATTCGGCGCAATTCAAGCCCTGTCAGCCACTTCGCAATCACTTGGCAGCCTCTTGAGCTCGCCGCACACCTCAATAAAAGCAGCGCAATGCACCCCTCAGCACAATAGCTTGCGCTGTAGCTTGCTGCGGGGATTCGCGTCAACTACTTTCAGCCCGCCTGCATCCGTGCCAGCTGCTCAGGACGTGCTGCAGCAAGTCAACATTGTCAAGCTGCGGCAAGAACTAGAAATGGAGGGCGAGCGCAGCCTCAGCATTCCGTATTCAAGGTAATGCATGACATGCACGCGATTGGTTTGAACGACCTTGCTCTCGATGGGACGCAGTGAGGTTGTCTCTGAGGGCATTCCTGACGCCCATTTCATTGCTTTGTTCGCATGGCCGCTCATTCTAGTATGTGCAGCTGACTTGTCTGACAGTGTCAAGGACATGCATACCCGGCCCCTGCCCCATGCCCACAAGTTTGACTAATCTTAATGACGTGCATGTCTGTTTTGATTGCTGCATCATCCCTTCAAACCCGGTCCACATGCTTTCTGTTGCATGCTCACAGGTTTGTTGAGATTGCCGTGGCGTGTGGTGCCTCCACTGATGCGGAGGCCGCAGAGCAGTGTGCTGTGCTGCACAGTGCCGGAATCATAATGAGGCACCAGAATATCGTCTACCTTAGAGCGGAGGAGGTTGCAGACATGATTATGCTCATGCTGCCAGGTGAGTCTATGGCTATGTGGAATATGGCATTCCTTCGTCGTGTAATGTGACTAGCATTGCGTGCCTCATCATACAAGCTGTACATGTCAGACCGAGTAAGTAGCAGGTACATGCCATTGACCGGGATAGCAGCAGCTGAGCAGCATCACGTCACTCGTTGGTCATAGGACTTAGGGCTGTGGTGCTGTGTATGGATGCATGTAACGCCCACACGTAAACACGTAGCACATGGCGTACACATACACAGGCGCTGATGGCTTTGTTTAAGGACACAAATCCTTTTAGAATTACCGGAAACCAGTGGCTCATTGTAAGACTTCGTCAGAAATCTCAACTACGTGTATAGTTGGGTCAAAGATGCAGTCACAGCCATGCAAACTGCCTACCACGTGCATGGAACAAGGACATCAATGTGTGTAGACCTGGTATGAACATGTGTGCCTGCCATGATGTTTTCACCATCCTTCAGGTGGCCGGGAGGACGCTCAACTCAAGCTCACCAAGGTTGAGTCTGAGCTCGCTGAGCTGGATAACGTGCATGAGAAGCTGGAGAGAAGCTCCCATCGACGGGCAGATGCAGTGCTGTTCACAGGACTGATCGTGCTGATCACGCAGTTTGTGGCGTTCATCTGGCTCACATGGTGGGTGGCATGAGCATGCGGCTCGCATGGTGGGTGGCGGGAGCATGTGGCTCGCATGGTGGGTGCCAGGAGCATGCGGCTCGCATGGTGGGTAGCGGGAGCATGTGGCTCGCATGGTGGGTGCCAGGAGCATGCGGCTCGCATGGTGGGTGCCAGGAGCTTGCTGATGTGTGCTTCTGATATGCTAGTGGTACGCATGAACTCCGGCTCGTGCTGTGCATCAAGATGAGCACTCTTGTACGTTATCATAACCCTTGGGCATAATTGATAGCATTTGCTCTGCGCAATAATGGTGCTTGGCTAGGCCAAAGGTTGTTAACGCATTGTTTGCCAAGTTAACATTATACATTCCGTGCCATTTCACATTCCGATCAATACCGTGCACCCATGAATTCAAACTTACATTCAAAACGTGCTTCCTTTGTTTTGCAGGTGGGAGTTGAGTTGGGACGTGATGGAGCCCATCGCCTACATCCTCTCCCTCTTCTACTCAATCGTGGCCTACATGTACTTCATGTTCACTCGGCATGCGTTCGATCTGGGTCCAATTCAGAAGTTCTGGTCGGACCGGTTCAAGGAGAAGGGCGTGGCAGCCGCGCAGTTTGATGCTGAGAGGTACCAGTTTCTGAAGAAACTGCAAAACCGTTACAAGCGCCACCTCAGGGTGCGGTAATCAGCTGAGCAAGCTGTGGCGGATCCCAAAAAAGATGTTTGCCGGTTCTGGTTACACACAAGTCACAACACACAGGAACTGTCCCAGAACTGGCAAAAATCTTTTTCTTTGCACTCGTTGGTGGTATCAATGGCAGTGGTGGTACAACACTGCCAGCGCCAGGCAGTCCGACGGAGGTGCTGGGACAAGCACCAGGGCATGGTGCTTGACAAGCTATTTAGCTGGGCAAGTTGCACTGATTGCTGGACTGAGTGCGACTTTTCTCCTGCGAGGTGGGGCTGTGTGCCAAAGTCTTGTGGCTGTGTGCCAACGACATAGGCGTAGGCTGCCAAGCTGATGATGATGTGAGCACGAGATTGTGTCAGCCTGTGCATGCAGCGGAGCCACATTGGTGGTATCAATGGATGCGGCGGCAGAATCTTGTCAGCCAAACAGGCTTACCAAGACACCAGGCTGCCGGGACAGGCCCAAACATCTTGCCCTGCTTTGTCTTGATCAAGCATGCACCTACGTGTACCGTACGTTCTGTCGCCCTGCAAAGGCACAGTTTGTATGATTGTGCGGAGGCATGGGGCCATGTGCATGCGGCTGCATGGGCCCACCTCAGGCAGGCGCATGGGCTAAAGGTGCGGGCGCATGGGCCCACCACAGGTTTTGAAAATGTCTTTCTTTTGATAAGCTCGTGATTCCTGGACGTATCGTCGTGCGTGCTTTCCTTGAAGCTTGAGGCCTTGTGCACTGCTGTTCAGCCATGAGTGAGTAGGCCTGTCACACAAAGTCACGAGGCGTGCATGACATGGGTTGGATTAACATGAAGTGTATCCAACTCGTCGGTTTGATTGCTCGGACCGACTTGACTGGTCGAGGCTACTGCAAGGCTACTGACTAGGCTACTGACTTGTGTGCTGTGTTGCCCTTGCTGGCTTGGTGGGTTATACTGTCAAGGGTGAACCTTCCTGCTGTGTGTTGGAGTACAGCAGTGAATGCCGGCTTATCATAATGATTCATTCTCTACGTGCTCCAAGAACAACCGTTGATAGCCTCTGCACCTGGCTTTGCGTGTGGTCGACATCTCTTTCACACGACCAGGCATCTCTTGGCCTGTTGCGTTTTAAAGCCCACACTGTGCGTGTGTAGCGTGCAATGCCACGTGATCTAAAGCCTTGCTGTTGATTGTCATGAGTGGGAAACAAAACAAAAAACATCAGAACCGCCTCCACTGGTCGTTTTTTTTTCCCTGTTTGGCTGCTCAGGGTGATGGTCATGTATGCGCTTGGCGCAGAGGCAGGCATGCTTGCAGTTCCAGGCCCGGACTCATGTAGTCTGCTATCTGAACCTGTAGTCCTCTCCGATTCTCTACGGGAGGCCTTGCCTGCTTCAGCCCACTGTAATGTGGACGGGCTCACTGTATGATGATCAAAACAGAATAATGATTTGATAATGGTAATTGCTACGCCCACAACTCTGATCTTCTCGCCTACCGTCCATCCGGTCATTGACTTGAACGTGCCGGCGTTGCTACATGATTCTTTGCGTGGCTTGCTGCAAATGGCACTGTGCAAGAGTTTGCAGGCTTAGGTGGCTGTCAACGAACGGGTGAGCAGGGAAAAGCGCCCTGTTTTGGGATGCCTAGCAACTCTCAGCTGTGATAGGTGATTGCAAAGGCACACAGCAGCTGCAGGGCAAGGAGCGCAGTAGGGCAACAGAAGCCAGGCGTAATGGACCAAGCAAACCTGTCAATCTATTCATTCCCTCTGCTGAATGCGTCCTGATGCCACTTGCTTTGCATGCCAAGATGTCTTTGCATGACACAAACTCACCCAACCCATGTTCACCCGAAATCAATCGAAACACTGCAATCTATTGTATGTCACTCATTCCAAACTGTGACACACTCGCGGGCTTGTTCTCTCGATGCTCAACAGAGCGTCAAGAGGGCTTTGATGATGAACTCTTAAATTCCGAGTCCCCATTCGGGATTATTGACGGAAAACGATCATCTCCGGTAAACTGCTGTCCCAAAGGTTTTCCTGAGTCGCATCTGCGGGAGCGTGTCCATCAGCTTGCGACCATGAATCGCAACATGCGAAACACTGTGCTTGCCGGGCTCGCAGTTGTGAGTGAACAAACCTACACGCTCTGAACGTAGGAACCCTTGGTGGCTAAGCACCTATTGCCACTCCACAATGCACGCAGTGGCTGGCTCAAGACGTCATCTCCACGTACTCGAACTTGCGTGACATCAAATTCAAGCATGGCACGGCGTATGGATACGGCAAGTGGCATGCCAAACATGTCATCCTGGTGTGGTTGTGGAACAGCCTAGTAAATGAAACTGTAAACCAACGTGGCCAGAAACATTGGCTGCGATCACAGTCAACTCACAGTCAAAGCCAAGTCAAATCCAAACGCTGGCCAACCCAGTCATGATTCTTGCGCAAGCGCAGCACCCATTGTGCAGTGGCAAGCCTGGCCAGTTACGGTTTGCTACCCTCAAGAAGTGCTCCAGTCTGTCTGACCAACAAGGAAGGCAGGCGTCCTGGTTCCTTGCATGTGACACCCAAACTCAAGTCTGCATGCAGCGGATTTCACAACTCCGGCTTGCTTCTGTTTGCAGGTGATAGAGGTCTGAGCCAGGGGGGCAGGGTGCATATCGCGTTCTGTCAGGGATGATCCTACAGGTGAGGACAAAGTAGGTGGAAAACGAAATCAAGCCGGGATGGTTGTGGGTGGAGGCAGAACGCCATAAACAAGCCACAAAAAAAGTTTGCCAGTTCTGGGACAGTTTGTGTGAATTGGTCTGTATTACCGGACGCTGTTGTGTTGTCTGACACAAGACCCAAAGGCTCAAGCTCGTGTGTTTTATTGCTTGCCTTGTTTTGGCATCTCTTGGCACACTGTAGACTCTTTTCTTCTTGTTTTGGCACTCTTGGAACACTGTAGACCGAGAGCTGCTTCAGTTGTCATGTGTGCAGTTTTCATGGGCTCTGTCAGTTGGTGTAACAAGTGTTGCCTGTCTCATCACCTTTCTCTTCTCATCACCTGTCTTCTCAGTCACCATGTGAACCTATCGAATTGTCCCAGAACTGGCAAACTTCTTTTTTTCAAACCACATCGGCCTCAACACCGCTGTCGTCAATCATAAACCCTAACAGGCTATTTGGTGGTGGTGGTGGTGGCGGCGAGGGAGAGGCAAGCGGGAGTCCAACTGGGGCTTAATAGTGCCTGTGGACCACATAGACGCACACTGATCTGGATTGCAGCTTAGCAGTTGACTTTTGGTGGCAGATTCAAATGTCCTGTAAATATCAATGCCCTCTATCGTTTGCCTTTGTCTGTTTGTTTGCAGGGGCGCCTTCAATCAGGTGCATCAGCTGATCACACAGCAGTGAGTTTCTGACGGTTTCTGACCGTTTCTCAGCCTGCCGCTTCTGTTGTGGTTGTTTACATGGCATTTAATCCAGGAAGGACTGTTTAGCAAGGCAGTCAGCGGGGTGCCATTGAGCGTGTGTAACATTGTAACAGTGTGTCCAGGCCCTCTTTTTTTTCCAGGCCCAATTTGTGCTGCTGCTGTCTGACGCAATCTTTGGTTTGTGCTTTGCCCAATGCTGTTTTTCAAAATAGTGGCTGCATCCCTTGGTCATCTGCCTAATCCTGTGTGTGTTAATGGTGCATGGCCTCAGTGGAGTTGCTTTAGAGGGGTGATGTATGCGGCTGCTGATTGCATAGGCTGCGTGGTCTACAGTGCCAGCACGCACAATGCTGCTGCTGATTATGATGACAGTGCTGCCATCTGCTGCTGCTCCTGTGCTAGGTTCCCTGGCGTGGAGATCGTGCCCAGCAACTACCCCCCGCAGCCGATCCAGGTCAGTGTTTAGCATTGTTCATCGCTTCCAGTGTTTGAGTCAGTGTTTTCTTTAAGCATTCTTCATCGCTGCACACAAAGGTGCGCTTTTGTCAGAAGTGCGAGAAACAGGCAAAGGACTGACAATACCTCACAAACTGACTTCTATCGAGCAAGTGCGGAAAAACGACGATCCAGGTCAGCCAAGCAGTGCTTTTTCGAGTAACTTTTGCTCTGAACCAGCAACTGCAGTCGAATCACCTGGTGTCACCTGCCAATGCCCAATCAGGGTCATCCAGTCTCATATGCAACACTATCATTCGACAAGACTGGATATTGATAGTTATCTTCATATATTACTCATGCACGCCTGCTGCCGGCTAGGACTGCGATTCAGATTACGGATGATCAATCTGTGCATGTATCCGCAGGCCGCCGCTGCACGTCTGTTCACCATAGCCCAGTATGGCGCGCTCGGCGCATTACTCGCCGGCGACCGCGTGTTTGCCTTCCTCGGCGTGCCCATGCCTGCCTGGTACACACAACACGTGGCCCCCAGTCCGTTTCCTGTGGGCTGCGGTGTGTGGTTTGTGGGCAACATGATAGCGCAGCAGCTGACGCAGACCGGCGCGTTTGAGGTGTACGCTAATGGAGAGGTGGTGAGTGTTTTGCTTGGTGTACGGCTGGCTGCCAATGAGGTGTGTTGACGTGGTGTGTGGCCGAGTGCTCATAGGGTCAGCAGATCGTGACTCCGATTGAATGCATGGTTGGCCGGCAGACAAGACCAGGTCTTGCTGTGAGTGTGGCGCGTGTGTTGCTGGCTGCTGATGGGTTGAGCTGACATGAAAGTGAAGTGTCCTAGAGCATGTGAAGTGTCCTAGGGCATGTGAAGTGTCCTAGGGCATGTGAAGTGTCCTAGGGCGTTATTATTGAATTTGTTTTTTTGGATAATTGAAATTATCATTTTGATATTTGTTATTATACGAGCACATGGATCACATTCTCTTGACCTTGACGCACAGCCTGTAAAGAAGTTGCCAGTCTTGACGCATGCGCAGCATACGCATACAGTCTTGCAGCATACGCATACAGTCTTGCAGCATACGCATACAGTCTTGCAGCATACGCATACAGTCTTGCAGCATACGCATACAGTCTTGCAGCATACGCATACAGTCTTGCAGCATACGCGTGTGGCAATCTGGCATACACTGAGCTGCGTGTTCCTTAGTCCAACATGAGCACACTCAAGCAGAGGTTCAAGTTGTGATCCTTGCTTCAACTGTGTTCACTGCCCCTCCAGGTTTTTTCCAAGTTGGAGCAGCGCCGCATGCTCACACTTCCAGAGCTAATGGAGGGACTCATGCGTGCAGGCATAGGGGCAGGGCAGGGCGACATGCAGCATGTGGAGGGGCAAACAGCGCGACCCATGGCGGTGGAAGCGGGTGCAGGGCGGTAGGGTGGATGTCAGCCACACCGGTTACAACAGCCATACCAGCTACTAGATGTCAGGTGCTACTGGCTAAGTCATGACTGCCCAACAGGCTGGTGGCTGGCCACAAGCTGTGTCAGCTGTATGCATGCTCTAGTTTGAAACAAGCCAAAGTCCCATGGCCAGATAGCTCCTGGGGAAGTCATGTGGCTTCCAGGCCTCCAGCCAGGTATCCGGAGGCCACCCGCTAACGCAACCTGCAGTGATGGCAAGGACAGGTGAATGCAACCACAGCCATGCAGGCACCCTCGAGCTGATGGCAGCTGTGCGCTGCGCATGCCTTGCACAGTGTGCTGTGCATGACGCGGTGCGGTGCACGTATTATGGATGCTGTACGCTCTGCATGTGATGAGGCGTGTGCTGTGCATGTGCACATGCTGTGCGCTGTGTGCTACGCGTGCGTTGAGAAGTGTGCTGCTGCCCTGCTGCCTTTGTGTGCATGTGACGGGGTCGCCTCCAAACCGCACGTGCCATGCTGCACTGCGGAGAGGCACCCTTGATTACTCTGGCTGCTGTGAAGAGCCGGGGTTGCACAAGGGCATGCCGGGGCGGCAGCCGGTCTCCTGTGTGGGTTCAACAGAAGGCAATGACCCTGAAGCAGATGTCTAGCAACTCAGTGCCCTTGGTTGATGCATCGAGTTTCAGTAGAACTAACAACAGCAGGTTTAAGATGGCTTCCATTCAGCCATAGAGTGCATCTGGGCAACTCCTTGCAGATCTTTGTGTTCTGGCCGTGACCGCGCGAGAGTGTTTCCTTCATGCAGCGGTTAGGGTTTTGGCTCAAAACCACCTTGTAAGGCAATCGGAGATACTGTCTTACCAGTTCCGTACTGATTCCTTGAACGGACTACCGCTTAGGAACAAGGAGCGTCTTTTGAATTGAGTACGGCTCCGGCGTACTACACTTTGTCAGCCGCGGATGGATAATGCGATGAAGAGTAGCTGACTATTGACGACTTCCAGTGCCACTCCGCGGCACAAACTTGAAAACCAAACAGATGACCGTACCAGATGCGGGTACGTCAACATCAGCGCCTAGGAGTTGGGCCGAGGACTTGACGAGCTACCGAGCTACTCGAGGCAGTCGGTCATTTGCCACCACCTCCACGCCTGCCAAGAGGTTGGTAGCCAAGGCGATCTGGCCGGCCCGCGTAATCCTTGTGCACGAGCCATGCATGTTTGCATGCGGAACAGCAGTGCTAGTAGCTGCAGTGCTAATGGCTCATGGATAATACATGCTCACTGTAGCACAAATGCATACATGCAATGGGCCACTCATTGAAGATGCCACGCGAGCTTTCCACAGACCTCAACCTGAGCAGAGTCACGGACACGGTGGGAATAGTGCATCATGAGCTCATTATTCAATTACTCAATGGGCCTCCTCTGGCCGAGTTATGGTTATGCTGGAGAATAACCCTTACATTCTGGTCTAGGATGGTCAAGCCAAGTGGCTGGGCCTTGGCTGTCATGGTTGTCATGCATCTGGACTGTCTGCCGTCAATTCCTTGTATCAAACTAAAATCCATGGCTGGATTGACTGTGGTGGCTTACACATCAACTGTCACTCTCACTCTGCGTTCCTGCAGTTTCGGCCGCACATGCCTTGTGCCGTTTGCTGACAGCCGGCACAGCCTTTACCCGTACAACGACTTTCCCCAACACGATGGTGGCACAGCCACAGTACAAGACCCTAACATTCAAGCAGAACGCTACTTTAAGCACGGCTGGGGTGACACTAGCCTTTTGAAAGAAGAGGGCTACTCAGGGGTGCCACATCCCAGGGGAAAGGCCAACACGCCTCAGGGGAAGAAACGTCCAACGTCTCCAAGGGCCAAGGACGGCAGGCATGGGCTGTTCGGAGTGCTGCAGCAGACCGAGGCTGGGGGAATGGATAGCTGGATCGGCAATGCCTTGATAGAACCTAGCAAGGTGGGTTTGCCATTTGGTTCGACCAAAAAAGCCACAGGTTATGGTGTGAGTTATAGGTGATTGGGGACTGCTGCGTTGAAAGAGTGGAGTGAGTTCAGGGTGTGAAGGGTTGCATAGGGAGGTTGGATCCTAGCAAGGGAATTTGACAGTCTGGGTTGACAAAGAGGCCACGAGCCACAGTACCAGTCGCAGATGCAGGGGGGTTGTCGAGGGGCAGGGGTAAGGGGAGGCGGGCGGGGTTGATATAACCAAGCAAGGTGAGCCAGTCAGTTGAACCTAGCCACCACCTGGGTTTGATGAGGGGCCACAAGAAACAGTCGAGGTGTGGATAAAGGCAGAAGGGGTGGAGGCGGCAGGGGGACGGCTGCTGTTTTGACAGCTCCCCCAACGCAAGGTGAGTTCAAATTGGCAGGTGGAAGGTTGCATGGACAGAGGCAGAGCAGTACAGGTTGCTGGAGAGTTCAAACAGGAACCAGATGCAGCTTCGTATGGTGCACATCGAATCATAATAAGCAGCAGACAGAGTGCAAACACACACCTTGGGTAACTACTACTACACAACACACGGCGCCTGCGACCCCATGTCGATGCTCGTTGGTGTCCGCGTCGGAAGATTGTGCGACAGCGTCACCAGTCAGAAACAATCAATCGAGAGCGATCAAGAGATGGCGATCAGAATAGTGTCGACAGTGTCGGCAGTGTCAGTGACGACAGTGCATTACGCGAGGCACAGGGGAGCTGTCAAGAAGCTTCGAAAACCGAGCCACACCTCTCACAAACAACATGGCAACAGTCAGACAAACTCGACAGCAGAAGATCAGGGGTAGCAGTGACAATGCCAATGTGAAGGAGGGCGCAGCCATTACCTACAATATATGGGCGGTCTGGGACCCCCTCTGACCAAAAGTTCAACTAGGGTCTGGGGAAAATATTTTGCTCCCCTCCTGATACATAAACATAAAAAGAGAAGCAAACACACCACAGAGAGAGAGAGAGAGAGTGTGTGTGTGTGAGAGAGAGAGAGAGATGGCATGTGCCATGTTGTCTTCTTCACCTTCACCTCATGCCATTCGACAAAACCAGCTGCTTCAATGGGCTATGTGTGTAGCCTTAGTTTGGATTCTGCGCTGGCCCTACTACAGAACGCACAGCACTACAGAACACACAGCACTACACAAGGTCAGGGTTAGGGTTGGAGTTAGGGTTAGGGTTAGAGGCTCAGCATGTGATACAGTTCTGCTACCCTGGTCTCGTATGCACATGCAGGGCCGCATGGCGTTGCACCCTCCCATCGACCCCAAGGGTCGTCGCAACCTGTTCGACGTTCTTCACGCGCGCAACCCCGGCATGCCTTCCGATGATTCGTGGCTCGGCAACAAGCTCATCGACCCGGCCAAGGGGAAGGCCAGCGTGCCGGGACCCGAGCAGAGGAGGTGCAGGAAGGACCTGTCGGTGAGGAACTGCTAGTGACATATCTGTAAGGTGTCAGGCCGACGAAGGTACTACTGTTTGGTGCTTGCCGTGCTCACCTAAAGGCCTTGCTTCATCAAGGCTTCAGCTGCTCATCCTAATCCTGGGTCTACCCCACCTACGTTCTTCATTTCTTCAGCTAACTACAACAAACTAAAACAGAGATGATGCTAACTACGCTAACTTCTCCAACGAATACGAAATATTTTTTTCTCCGACCCTTTCGTTTCAAGACACCACTCCCATTTGCCTTTCCTGCCATTCGAAAATTTCAGTCTAGTTTTTGCTCTTCTGACCTGTGTTTGCTAGTTTACATCCTTTGCTACAGCATAACAATAGCTTTGTGAAAAACCCTTACTGGCATGGTCATGGATCTTGCTTTGCGTTTTCCTTGCTTCCAGGACACGTTCACTCAGAGCATTCTACTCGAGCCCCACAGGGCTGACCTCCTGAAGAAGGGCGCAGACCCTCTGAGTGATGCATGGTGTGGTCACATGCTCATAGACCCTAACAAGGTCAGTGGGGCAACACGTGACATGCGTTTCTACCACGACACTCAGGTCACTCTCTAGGAGCTTGCAAACCACGAAGTAGTTGATTCAACCAACTAACAGACAATAACTCTATCAATGAATTGTACCTTGAACGCTGATGCTGATCGACAGTTGGCTAAAACATTAGGCATCATGGCTGAGTCACTGGCTGCCCCACCAGGCAGGCGGATGCGGGAAAAGCAACTAAACAAGCAACCAACTTGCACGTGGTCTGTTTCAGGGCAAGGCTCCTGCCTTCTGTGCTGCGAGTGAGGAGGTGTTGATAGGCGCTGCCTTCAAGCCGCCTGTGCCACATGACTGGACGGATTTCAAGAAACGGCACACGAGGATGGTGGAGCCTGCAGTGCAGGACTCGGCAAGACAGGTCATGGACGGTACAGCGCCCGGTAGGTGTGGATGATTACGCATGGGTGTGTGAGGTGGCACGTGTGTGGGTGCGTGTGGGTGTGGGTTCTGGGTGTGTGAATGTGTGTGGATTTGAGGCAAGGGGCAGAGCTTAGCAGATCCATGGGTACCTCGAGGAATGCACAGGAATGCAGTGGGTGGGTGGAAGGGGGGGGGAGGATGACACAGCAGATGGGTAACCCTCTAACCCTCATCACCCTTTGCACTGCCGTGCAGCTGACCTGGGCGATCCACAGCGCGGCAAGCGCGGCGTGCCTGAGTCCCTGGGCAGGCGCCTGGACCACCGGAAGGACATGTACGCACACATGACCTACAGGCCGCTGTCGGGACACGAAGAGAAGGTATTGGGTGGTGCTTGGTTTGTTGGTTGAATTGTTAGTTGTACCCATTGACTAACCATGGCCTTGACTATCTATCACCCATCAGCCAAAGATAGCATGTGCAGCCATGTAACACACACACACACACACACACACACACACACACACACACACACACACACACACACACACCTC
>QAXH01005480.1:57563-79397 GCA_004335635.1 Chloromonas sp. AAM2
GACACACACACACACACACACACACACACACACACACACACACACACACACACACACACACACCTCTCAAAGAGCATGTACAGCTCAACCCGGTGAGAAAATAGGAGTATACAATGTACACCCTTGACCGGTGAATTCAGTGCAGTCTGCATTGTCCAACCACCTACCTCACGCAGAGCCCATCATTAATCAATCCGTCCAATACCACATCCACGTTCTGACGGCTTCCCTGGTGTAAATACATATGTATATATACATCCACGTGAATCTTAAATTCGCAAGTGTATTTTTGCACCCCGAGGAGTACTGAACTATGCTAGTGGGGCCACTGTCCTGGACCCTTGCCCAACCTAACCGTCCCCTGCGTTTCTCCGTTTCTTCAGGTGTACTCACGTGCCATGGATGACGGTCACATGGGCGGCAGGACCCACCTGGAGGCCCCCGGTTCAAACGCGTTCGGCAAGGGGCCCGACATGCTGGCATGGCACCCGGAGCAGGCAGTCGGGCAGTTCGTGCCCTACGCCAAGCTGGCACAGCAGGGCAGGGCGCCTCTCAAGCAAGGCATCGAGGGCGGTTCCATGCGAAGACCAATGACCATCCCTCGTACTATCTCGCTCAACTCGTCCACCCGGTTCTGAAATCCCAACTAACCGACTTCTATCTTTACCTGAACCGTTGTTCTGGATTAGCCTGCAATTTTGTTTGGTCCATGCTGGGCCAAGTTCACTCTGTTCCACTTCTCCTAGTTGGTGCCTTGTTGATATGCGTGTGTAAGGTACCATTTACAATGGTCTCCCTGGTTTAACCCACCACCACCCGTTCGCCATTAGGGTGGTTGATTCATGGTGTGCACTCCCTCCTTGTAAGGTACCCCTGAGTATTGCAACACAAGCTGAGGCCCGCACGCTTTTGTTAGCACACACCTAAAGCCTGAAATGGCTCTTGATCCCCAGTCCGAGCCTCTGAGCCATGCATGACAGTGTAGGCCCTCCCAGCACCAAGAAGAGTTGGCTGGCAAGAAGAGTGAGTGAGTGCCTCTTTGAATATGTGTCGCCCAACAAGTCGAACAGCAGATGGCTTAAACATACTGCTCTTCTGAGAGTGGGTCCGGCATTAGAGGGGATCATCAGCCACAAATTCATCAAACTTGCCCAGCATCAAAATGTGATGCAAGATGAGAGGCTCTGTAAGTCCTCACAACACAAATGTCACAGTAGTCGCGTGGTTTAGCAGCCGTTACTGTTCAACGAGCGGAGAGAGTTACTCCAATCAAGGCTCCATCTTGGCAAGATACTTGTCTGGCACCCTGCATGCGTGCAACCTGTAAACCCAACAATGGCTGCCCTAAAATTGAAAAACTGGCAGGGCGCTCAGAAAGCCGGTGAAACTAGCATTCTGCCATGCTGGTCCAAACCCGAGGCTTGGAGTGGAATTCCGGTAGCCGTGTCGGTTGTCACATGCTACCTTGGAGACCAACGGTGTGCACCCAACCTAGGCCAGTCAAGCAGCCCACCCACCCAGACCAGACACAGTACCAGACACAGTCAATCGCCGCTTTTCTCAGCTCAGAATAGGTCAGGGCGGTACACATCCCGTCCCGTGTCCCTGGACGGCTTCCCTGATGTAACAAATCAATCAATCAACCGCTGCCGAACTTGAACCGATGGGTCAAAAGGAATCCAGAAGTTTCCAAAAACGTCTACTTACTTCCAAGTACCCGCCATCATGCAAACCCATCGACGCCACATCAGGTGCATGAAAGTGAGGCCCAGATGCGCTTACACTGCGCAGAGACGAGGCTATGGCGTTCCAATAGCATGGAAAAGCGTGTCAATGTACCGCTTGTCAATGTCCTTGAGACACACATCACTATCGTTTGGCCGCCAACTGCTCATAGCGTGGCAACTGAACACCGCCGTTTGTGCATGCATCAGCTGGTCCTTCACTTGGGGGGGAGATGCCATATTTCGTGCCTAGACTGCGGGGGCTGCGGTATGCCATACCAAGCTGCAAACCGCAGCATGCAAAAAGGCATGGAATGCTGCAGCTGCGACTGCAGCTGGCTGTCTCGTTCTGGTTGAAAATATATTGGCTCAAGTCATGACGCTGATGAGGTTTAGAAAGCCATATACTGATGACGATGGCTCAAGTCATGACGCTGATGAGGTTGTAGAAAGCCATATTCTAATGATGATGGCTCAAGTCATGACGCTGATGAGATCCCGGAAGGCTTCCTGGGAGAGTTGGGCGTCCACAATGTTGCCGACGTCATCCCGCACCTGCACCCAGTTGTTCGGTTGTTCGCTCAATCAGTTAACGGTCATGATGACGATGATGATTGGGTAACCAAGGAAATACCGGAAACCCCATAGACACCTGCCCAGTGCCCGCTTCCATGCCCCCTACACAAACAACGGCTATTGTGAGTCATGCATGTCATACTGCATGAACACAGGAGCATGCACACGGCTGGGCAGCAGCAGCGGCACAGTGTGCAAGGGCCCTGAACAACACATGTTGGAATCGTTTGAAGCCAGCGGCAATGATATGTATGTATATTGATTACATCAGGGGGTCCACATGCACCGAGTGCGAACGCTAGCAAGCCATGCAAGAGGGGAGGCTGGATGCCGTCCTAACCAACCCTGAGCAACAGAAGGCAACTGCAATGTTTGTGTGCAAGTTCATGGTGCATACCGGCGTAGCTGCCACCCTCATATGACTAGTTGCTCCGGAGGACGCCGAAAGCCTTAACCTAACCCTTAACCAACTCTTAGCCGTGGCCCTGATCATCATGGGGGAAAGCCTCAACCCTGGGCCCAAACCCTACCCATCTTCGCACCTGCACTCTCCATGGGAAGACCCAATGTCTCATCATTCACCCTTTCTTGCTCTCCGCTACCAGCTCCCGGCCATGGCCATCATTCTCATTGGCTCTTATCCACCTCCCCACTCGCACCTGCACTCTCTGTGCTTGTTGCTCCCACGACCCGTCGCCAAACAGAGCGATCACAACGTAGTCATCCGTCAAATCAATCTGCATCAGACAAGTGGACAATGTGATGGACCATTGAGTGAATCGGCAGTGAGGTAAGCTGTGGATCAGCGCAGAGGGAGCAAACGGGGCAGCGTGACCAGGTCCAACAAGATGTGTCTGCATCCAACAAGGAGAAACCTTTTTTTTAAACATATTTTACATATAGACAAACTGTAAGAAGGCTATCAGGCAGGTGCTATGCGGGAGGCAGCCACCCAAAGCGCCCCCGGTGGGCCGCGCCAGCCGTCATTCTGTGCATTAGTTTCTGGCACCCGGTGCCTCGCGCCTCCGCCACCTCGCGCTCTCTTCTACGCCCCAACCGCCTCCCGTCCCCCGCCCTCTCCCGTGCCCCCACCTGTTCCAACCTCAAAATACGCACCTGTTGTAGCCCTAGTGTGATGAAGTTGACGTATCCCAGGTCATCTCTCAGCAGCAGTGTGCCGGGCACTTGCGCGTCCAACCGCACCTCCCACCACTCGCCACCACGCGCCTGAATGTATGAAGAAAGTACACATGCTTCTTGATGAATCCAAATACAAGTAAAACAGAAGAATAAAATAAAATAAAAAATAAAAGTGGGCTTGCAAGCGATGCTTGTAATGCCTCCATGCTTGTACCGCCTGCCCGGCTACAGGTACTAAGAAGCAGTACACACACCTGCACCCACACGTGGCCGTCATACTCCCGTCGGAACTGCGCCTCGGCTCGCAACTCATCTGCAGCGTGATATGAGCGGGGATGGCCAGTCTGTTGCTCTTTGCTTGGTTTTTGGCAGTGTGACTCTCTTTCTGATGTTCTGAGTCGTGAAATTTGTGAATCGGCTCGCAACGGACAGGGTAAGCGCAGGGCTGGGTGAGGGCAGGGTGAGGGCAGGGTAAGGGCAGGGCGAGGGCAGGGCGAGGGCAGGGCGAGGGCAGGGTGAGGGCAGGGTGAGCGCAGGGCGAGGGCAGGGCGAGGGCAGCGCAGGGTGAGGGCAGGGTGAGCGCAGGGTGAGGGCAGGGTGCGGGCAGCCGTCTGGACTGGCTGCTGTTGGGAAACAGCTGGTGTGTGTGTGTGTGTGTGTGTACGTGGGTGTGGGTGAAGGGCAAGCGAGTCATTATGCTGGACCGAAGGCCAGGTAAAAAGCAACAAAGTAATCTGTAAGTTGGCGGCTGCTCGAGAACAGCAGGACCTAAAGCACACTGCTGTTTGTCATCTGCAGTCATTTAGTTAGCTGGGCTGGAGACCTACCTATTTCTTTTATATCTGTCGATGACAATGTGCCTGCCGGTAGGCTGGCCCCACTCTTGCCGCTGTTGTTACCGGCCAGGAAGCCCAATGCACCGCCTGCAGCTGCTGCACCTGCCAATCCGATGTAGGATAGAAAGCTGCGCCGTGTCTGCAGCCACGTGGGTTACTGTCACATGCTTGGCGTGAATGCGATGCGTGGGTCACTGTCACATGCTGCTAAAGTAAGACCAGCCAGGCAGCTGACAGCTGGCAGCTGGTTCACAAACTGTGAGCCTGCAGCTGGGGCCTCTTGCTGCAATAACATAACGACACTGGCACATTTGCACACATGCACACATGCACACATACCGGAGGCGGCGGTGGGGGAGGTGGTGGTGGTGGAAAAGGCCGAAACTCCGACTCAGCTTCCGAGACCGTAGATCGGGCCTTCGTTCTCCTCAATCTGCCATGAAAGGTACGGCTTGCTGCTCGGCTGGCAACGGGTTGGGAGGTTCCGGCCGCAGCCGATGATGCTTGCCGAGACGTTAACATGTTTGTATAGTGTACCGCTCGCACACACACACGGTTCCAGGTTGCTTGTAATTAATGGAAACCCTGCCCGTTTCTAACTGCCGGCGGCAGATCGAGATTTGCTTTTTCCGTGTAACAGGGAATTGTGATTCGCCGCTGCATATTGGGTCGCCTGTTTTTTCTGTTGTTCGGGTGTCACTGATGCTTTAAAGGCAGGCGCGTTACAAACCACAGGCAGTGTTGTAGGGGCACAGGCAGACATGCAGAAACACATGCATCAGCATCAACGTCAGCAGCCCTGCATCAGCACATGCAACGTCAACAGTATAACTGAGCTGCGACACTTTGGTACCGTGTTCCGGTAAGTGCATGCTTGGCACAAGCGACACTGGCCATCGGTTGTTGTGCACATGATGTGATTCTGATGAGAAATTGATGCATTTGTGCAGTATGTAGATGTGCTTGCGTGAGATAAGCACGAGTGATCGGCTCCGTTGGGAGAACATTGGATAGTCATGCATTGATGCTGATGCAATGCCATGACATGACATGATGCATGACATGACGCTGCACATGCGGCTCGCAGCGCTCGACCCTGCCATCCATGGCCAAAGCCAGCCCCATGTGGCACCTCTCCATGTGTCATGCATGGGGCACACCGGTGTAGCCACCATGCCCTACCAGCCTGCTCCCAGCTTCACACATCATGCAACAGCAGCAGGAGCAGCAGGAGCAGCAGGAGCAGCAGGAGCAGCAGGAGCAGCAGGAGCAGCAGCAGCACCACCACCACCACCACCACCACCAGAAGAGCAACATTTCAAGGTGTTGCGTACCAGTCCCAGCCGCATAGCAGCTGCAGCTGGCCGGTGCCACTTGTCCAGAAACAGCAGCGTGGAGCAGCTACAGCAGCCGCAGGCAGAGAGTCAGATACCCCTGGCGCTGATTTCAACAGTCAGCAGCCCGATGCCACATCAACCCCAGCACCAACAAACACAACAAGCGGCGCTGATGATGCCAGGGAACGGCTAACCGTTTCAGAAACGCAGCCTGGAACGCCCAGCACACCCACACAGGCCAGGCCAGGCAATGCGTCTGATGCATCTCCAACGGCCGATGAAAGTGACGAAGAAAGCAACCTGCGGCAAGAAATAAAACGACAGGAGCAGCTACTAAAACAGCTCTTATCAGGCGCACCACTCCCAGCCTCCACGCAGCCAAACGGCCAACCAGCCCCAAGCGCAGAGGCAGAAGAACAGCAGGCGAAGGAGCAAGCAGACATGCAATCCCCCTGGTATACACAGCCGTTCGTCACGTGGGCCATGTGTGTGTGGGCATGGGTGGTGAGTGAGTGAGTGAGTGAGTGGGCTCAAGCATCCATCAACAGCATCATCACACTCGCAAGGGACTGAGGAATGGGTGCATGACATGCCGCTCGAAAGAGCACACTTTGGCAATGGTAAGAAACGTGCCAAATCATTGTCCTCGTGTGTGCGTGCGTGTGTTAGGGAAGCCGTCTTGTCATGAGACGCTTGGCCATGATATACTTGTTCCGCATTGTGGCAAAGTCCAAACCAACGTCGTCACCTGGATTTGAACCCAGGTGCTGGTGCAGCAGTGGTGGCCCCTGGCTGGACCTCTGATGGCCCAGATCACGGACTTATGGTCAGCGTTGGTTGTGATGGCGGGCTTCACGTTGTTGGTACCGCATACAGAGGTGGCAGTGGCCTATCAAATGGTGAGTGTGAGGGGTGATGGCGGTTGTGGGGCGACAGCACCACCAGTAACAACGGCACATGATCGATTCTATGCCTGCTCACATGCCTCATAAGCACGACGACATGCATTGCGTCTGCCGTTGGTCCTTGGCTGACACAAACCAGCAGTGATTTTGCAACTGTTGTCTGCAGCCCAGAGCTGAGCAAAGCCGGGCTTGCGTTCACAGCCGCCCGCTTGTGTCACCTCCCGCTTCCGCCCTCGCTGAGCAGTCCTTCCGAACTCAAGGCCATGCAACGGCAACAATGGTTGTCAGCGTGCACAGTCACGTCCAGTCACATGCCAGAAACCGCTTTGCACGTGCAGGACATCATGTCCTGGGTGACAGGTGACTGGACCTCCGCTGCGATCAAGGCATCCTTCATGTACGGGGGCGTGCTGCCAACAGTGGTGAGCGTTCACCGTGTGCATCTTGATGGAGATGTACACGCGTCTACTCAGCAAGGGCCGTAACAGGCCTGATCTGTTTGGTCCGATGCCAGCTAACACCATCGCCAGTGACGTACAAGACCAGAATGATATTTGGAACAAACGGCCCCGCAGGCGTACCAGAGCATTCACGCAGGCATATCGCCAGGAATCAATATGTATTTGCGCAGCGTTCCCACAGCCGCTGTTGATGAGCTCAAAGGCTATGTGCATGGCTGTCAGACTGGCTGATTCTTTATTCATTTACTTCCCGCAGCGCGATGGGACAAGGCGTTTTATTTCCCACAGAGTGATAAATAATTACTGAAATCCCCCGCGGACTTCCTGCAAAAGGCTAAAAATGGGGTTTTTGAACCCGCACCCGCCAACAATCAACTATTTATTGCGGGATCAGATATGGTCTATACGGTAGTTCCCACTTAATCGACCATCTCTGTACTGCTTTTACTGCCTGTACCGCTGGTATTGCATGTACTGCCTGTGCCGCCTGTACCGCATGTGCAGGTGTTCACACGCGCCCTGCTGCAGGCAGGCAACGTGGTTGAGCGGGCGTACGGTCCAATAGTGATGGCGTTACACGTGGCCTTTGCAGCCTGGGGGGCGGCTGTGGGGCAGTTTCTGCAGGCGTCATCGCCCGTTACCATCACAGGGCCAGGTGTGAGATCACAACAGACCAACAGATCAACAGCATGTTGTTGTTGTTGTTGTTGTTGTTGTTGTTGTTGTTGTTGTTGTTGTTGTTGTTGTTGTTGTTTACATAGCCTTCAGTCCGGGTAATTCAAACAGATGTACATGCCTGTGCTGCCTGCTTGGCTACCCATCCTCATATCTTGCACAGCTTGCTACCCTGCTGTAACCTCTTTGAACATATCTACATACATGAACATGGCATGGCGCGCCCATGTGACTTCTGCAGCGGTGGTGTGCGGCGTGTACGCGGGCATGGCATGTGTCCTAGCGCGCGAGCAACGGGAGCTGCGCCAACAGCACGACGTGGCCATCGCCACACGTGGAAAAACCGCCAACACAACCGTTTCTAACAACCCAACCACCACAACCACCGTTGCCACCAGTAGTAGTGGCTCGGTGACATCGGATGAAGAGGACGAAGAGGCGGCGTTGCTCAGGGTTCCCATTGTCAGCTGGGGGGCACTGGTTACGTGGGGGCTGGCATTGGCGCTTGGCTGCTTCCAGCCCATGCTCAGTGTGGGGTGAGTGAAGGCGCATGTGAGCATTGATAGATAGACAGACAGACAGACAGACAGACAGACAGACAGACAGACAGACAGACAGACAGATAGATAGATAGATAGTAGATAGACAGATAGACAGGCAAATTGATAGATACTGGAGAAGATGCTGCATTTAAGCCTGCTGCATGGCTATTGCCACAATCAAATGCTGCAATCAGTGCTTTCCTGATTGGTCTGCAGCACCTCTAGCTACGACAACCGCAGCAAGCGAACAGCCGTGCCATGTGATTTGCAAGGGGCAGCCGGTCCTGCTTGGCTTCGTTTTTGCTTCATGGATATCCAACCCATGGATGACCCTTGCACTGCGTGATTGCCCTGTACGGCCTTGTTTTGGTTCACGGATGTAGGATGACGGATGTCAAAGCATGACCATTGTGCTGCGTGATTGCCTTTTGCAGGGGTGTGGTGGGAGGTACCCTGGGTGGCCTGGTGGCAGGCCTGACGTGCTTTGGCCTGATAGGCGCGTTCCGCTGGACGGTCTCTCGCTCAATCACCCTGTTCTTCATGCTCCTGGGCTGGCTGGTCCGCGTGCCCTTCCTGGTCATTCAGTTCGTCCTGGGATTGGTGGTAGTGGTGGTGGCTGCATTGAAGGATGCCGTGCAAGGCTTCAGGCGCATGTGAACAGCTGGGTATGCCTGTCAAGATTCTCAAGGTACATGCCCACCACTGTGACAGTGAGGAAGAGAGTAAACCGAACGTTTGGACAGGCCTGTACAGCTGCCAAGAAATAGTTTGTTCTTGGGCTGGTGGTGGCGGTGGTGGTGGTGGTGGTTGGTGGTGGCGGTGGTGGTCGTAGTGGTGGTGTAGAGCTACTAAGCAATTTGGCTCTCGCTAGCCAGCACGTTGCTGCCATGTGCGTTGGACACTTGTGTTTCGTTTCATTCAGTTGAGCTGCACCTGGTGTGCAGCCCTGGGGCATCACTTGGTTGCGTTGTTTGGAACAGATGCCTACTAGCCACTTGACAGGCAGTGTTCGGAAGGAGTATTTGGCTTTGGGCGGTAAACAAAGCGCCATCAGTGGTCAAGGTAAAAATGCAAACTGGACGCTCAACATGTTCACACGGCATGGACAGACATGACGTTCATCACGGCTGGACAGTAACTAGGTTGCAACACGAACTGATTGAGCGCACAGAGGACCCGCTCACTAGATTTGCGTTAGATGCACTCTCTGCCTCGTTCGTTATCACTCTGTGTGAAGGCATGTAGAAAAATGTAACGCAAATGGTGGCGATGATGAGGCGGCCATCTGGCACAGGCGCAAACATTCGGGTACGCAGTCGCAACCAGGCTGCCTCTCGCGAGTGAGTGGAAGCCCGATCCGAGCTTTACAATGGCGGGCACGCCAGGTCCTGTGCTTGTCTGCGAGTACGATCAAAATGGGTCAAGTGGACTTTGGACGTCAACACTCACAAGACTGAGTGTAAAGTGTGCGGCGGCGCCGCATGTACGGCAGTTTGCAACCAACCATGGGTTTTTGAGCCCATTCTTCGGCTGGGCTGGAATTGTGATGCAGAAATTGAGACAATTGCGTAATCCACGCCTCACTAAGTTCTCACAGGCCGACGTTCATCTACTCGGACGCACCTTCTGATTTGATCAGCTTCTCTCAGCTCCATCATTGTAGGGAAGTGAATGCTAGGCTTTCCTCCTCGCGCAGGGTTCTGAACGACGCCCTACTTTGTTCCAAGAATATTCTGATCAAAATTAACCCCCACCACCCATTACGGCGCTAATTACCGTAGACTTCGATTTTTCCTCCAGCTGCGTCAAGCAACTATAGCATTCACAAGCACTTGGGTTCGTAGGCTTCACGTACAACAGAGCGGCCCGCTGGCCAGACCAGTCAAAAGGTCATGACCCAACCAAACCGCGACCCTACGCCAGACACTGGAATGAACCGTGTTCATCCTAATGGTGACGTCGAAGCACCTCCGCCTGGTGCTATCGACGAACCGCCTCCTGGGGCTGCGGAAAGTTATCTCGGACTCCCCCCTCAACGCTCATCTTCCTCATCTGGCCAGGCTACTGAGGACAAGGAAGTCATAAAGGGCACAGGTGTGGAGCTGGTTGCTCTCAATGGTGGTGGCCCTCCAATCAAGCCCGTTGACGCGGGCAAAGACGTGCAAGAGGAAGAGGAGGCACCAGTTGTGGAAGAGGTCACGTACATGGACATTGCCAAGCAGTTCTCGCTGCTGGGCTGGATTGCGTTTGGTGGCCCTGCAGCTCACATCGGCCTTTTTGAGAAAGTAGGTGCCGCACCGCTACCTACCACCCTGGCCACGACATTACCGTAGGCGCACAGCGCAAAGCCTCCATTTTGTTTGTTTCGGGTGCAGCAAGCAACGCGGCAGCTACAACATGGAGACATGCTGAATGTTCGTCAGACGCTGTCCTGCTTTTCCAAGCGTGCTACCATTGATGCTTGCCTTGCATGCACTTGACCACCACAGAGACTGGTTTCCAAGCTGCGCTGGATGACCCACGAAGTTTTCATGGAGCTCTTTGCCCTGGGCCAATGCCTGCCCGGACCTTCATCCACCCAGGTCTCATTTGCTATTGGCACAGTGCGCAAGGGTGTGCTCGGTAAGCGTCATGACATTACAGGCTACAAGACATGATTCAACAGGACAAGCGGGCAGCACAGCAAGGCAGGCAACACAGTCAAGTAGGCAGGGCAGGCAAACGCTACAAGCAACCCACCTCACTTAGCACACTCAATTGCAATCAACCACCAGCCAACAACCTTGCTCCTGCAATGCAGACTGGAACAATGCATGGCTTGATATGAAGTAAGAGGAGCCTTGTGGGAACCTTGGAACCCCATGCTCGGCATCCATGCAACCAGTCCTTGCCTGCCATCGTCACTGTTTGGTTTCGCCTTCCTGCACCGGAGTCTGTTACTCAAACGTTCCTGAAACCGACGCATGTGCATGCAGGTGGTCTGCTCGGCGGTGCCCTGTTTCAGTACCCAGGCGCCATCATCATGACTGGTGTGGGCGTGGGCGCTGCCGAGGTCTTGTCCGACCCAGCCTTGTGGCTCAGATCGTTGACCGCAGGCGTGGGTGCTGTGGGTGTAGCACTTGTGGCGTCGGCTGCCAAGGGGCTGCTCTACAAGCTCTGTAACACACAGGTGAGGACAGTTGAACACAGGTGAGGACAGTTGTTCGGGTTGTTGTTCGGGTTGTTGTTCGGGTTGTTGTTTGGGTTGTTGTGGTTGTGGTTACCCCGGCAGGGGAAGCACGGGCAACACAACATTGGGCGCATGGGCTATACAACATTGGGCGCATGAGTAGTGTCGAGGGCATGGGCAGTGACAGCATCATGATGGTGCATGCAGCAACTTGACAGTATGGCCAGTCAGGAGCAGAAAATGAGCACAGTAATCCTGTGGGTTTGCTTTCAGGGCTACAATGCCGTGGGTTTGTATTTCTCACAATCTCATCTGTGTTCGTCTCATTTTCTACACGCGTTCGCCTGTCACACTTGATGAATGCAGTTGCTCGCGAGCATTGGTACCCTGGCTGCCGCTGCCGCAATCTACTGGTCTCCACCTTGGCTATTCCCTCTGGTCATCGCTATTGGTGGTTTGATCACTATCTACACCAACAGAAACATCGACATGAGCTTCAAGGCAAGCGCTTATTTGTCTGTTTTGTTGGTCGGTTGGTTAGTTGCACTGGATCCGTTTCTCAACCACGTGTGTGTATGTACCGCAGGGTGGTGAGAATGACGGAGTGAAGTCCCTGGGCTTCAACATGAAGGTTGGCGGTTGCATCATCATAACCTGGTTGGTGGTGCTCGCTATCGTGTTGGTGAGTGGGGAAGTCCAGACGTGTGGGACTGGGAAAGCGCATGACAGTATGGTCAGTGTGGAGTGTGAACAAGCAAGCATGCACTGGACATTCTGGATATTGAGCAGGACAAACTGCTTGCAAACTGCAAAAAACAAACTGGCAAACTTGGAGCCATCATGTAACCCTGTATGAGTGGAAGCTGATGTTAGGACCTTTATGTAACCCCTGTATGAGTGGAAGGTGATGTTAGGACAGGAGATGAGTGAAGAGTAGCGGGGTTACAAACAAGCAGCGCAACCTGCGCGTTTATGCACGCTCACACTTCTGAGGCTCAACCTCAACAATCGCATGGCTTGCCTTGGTTCACTCGCACATGACCAGCTGGCTTCGTTTGCTTTTAGACTTCGGCTCACAGCCTGGATTACACACAACTGCCTAGTTTCAGACCCTGGCCTCTACATCTGCCTGCCTATCTACGGGTTTGCTTGCCTCCTCATTTTCCTGACTTGCATTCTCCCACATCTGCCTTCAGTCACTACTACACCTGCCCAATATTCACCACATTACCAGCCTTTCTTCTTTCTTTCTAACTCTGGCTCACAGCCTGCATTACACTCATCTGCCTAGTTTCAGACCCTGGCCTGTACATCTGCCTGCCTGAATGCAGACCCTGGTGCGCACGCTGGATTACGACCACCGCCGGGACGCCAACGCCCTGGACTGGTTCGAGGTGTTCTTCCGCATTGGGTCAATCATTTATGGAGGAGGCCAGGTGGGTTATAACGGCTTCCTGGACGTTTTTGGCCGTTATGGTCGTGACTGCCGTTTCAGCCAATGCTGAGCGCCGCACCATGCGCCATCACTGCACCATGCGCCATCACTGCACCATGCGCCATCACTGCACCATGGGCCATCACTGCACCATGGGCCATCACTGTACCATGCGCCATCACTGCACCATGGGCCATCACTGCACCATGGGCCATCACTGCACCATGGGCCATCACTGTACCATGCGCCATCACTGCACCATGGGCCATCACTGCACCATGGGCCATCACTGTACCATGCACAGCATGGGCTGTCTGACATCATGACACACGTGGTTCATGCAAGCATAACCGCCTACCAAAACGGACTTGTCCACACCACACGGCACGCACTCACATTCGGCCTGACATCAGACAGACACACGTGCTTCATGCAAGCATTCTCATCCAAATGGCCTGACCCTGGGACCGAAACGGACGAAAACGGTCTTGCCCACGTGCAGGTGGTGCTTCCCATGCTTTTGAGCGACCTTGTCAAGGATGACCCGGCACAGAGCTGGATGACTTCTGACCAGTTCTATGCCGGACTGGGAATCGTTCAGGTAATTGGATGCGAAGTACTAGGACTGCCCGTGAACAATTCGACCCAAACCTGGGTATTGTTCGGGTGAATGTTGAACAGAGGTTGAATGGGCTTTGATGTGCGGGGGGTGCTGCAGACCAAGCAGTTTTGGCACTTTGTCAGCCGCCCACACCCCACGCAGTGCATGGGAGCTGAACCCGAGGCCCTGTTGCACAGTGCTTTTGTTGTCACATCACCACTACATCACCACCATCGCATGGGGATGTTGGCTGCCGCTGAGCCCCGAGCTGGTTGGTCCTGCGGTGCCATGTGTTGAACCATGATAAGCTAGGTAATGATGATGGTGACCACCATCACACATCTGACACATTCGTTGAATTCACCACAGCAGTGGCCTTCCCAGTCCTCGGGTCCTAAGATGTCCCCTCCTCCTAGAATGCCTTTCAAGCAGGGCAGGTGGCCTGTGCACCCTGAACGGACAACTTACACCGAATCCAGTGCGCGCACCGTTGCCCGGCCGGGTACGACACTGGCCGACGGCCAAGTGGCCCGACACCGGCCCCAAACCTCAGACCGAGTATGCTGAGTATCTCATCTCACCTATGACCACACGTGCAAGTGCCTTTTGCCGGAATTTCAGACAAGAACGAGATGTCATTGCGACCCCAACTTTGGCTGTCATTGATTTGAAAGTCTGTTGATGCAATGTCTTTGACGTAAACATCTGCGTTGCGCTTGACCTGTTGACTGCGTCCCCCAGGCCATGCCCGGGCCTCTATTCAACTTCTCCGCCTACCTGGGCGCGGTCATCGCCTACAACGCTGGGCAGTTCTTCCTGCTGGGCACGGTGGTGGCCTGGTTCGGCCTGTTCGGACCCGGAGTCATGCTCATGTTTGGGGTGAGTTTGTCAGGTCTGATAAACAGTGCAAAGGGCACGTTATTGAAAAGACAACAACATAAGGCATTCACTACAGGAAGGCAGCAGTGTTGTTTCCTTCGGCATTGGTTCTTGCTGAACAACACACGTTTCATCATCAAGCTTTTGTTTAGCTGAAAAGCACCACCTTGCCCACGTGGGTCGGTTTCTTGTAGCCTGATCACATGCATGCTCGTGTGTTGTGTTGTGTCGCCGTCTGCACAGGCGCTGCCCTTCCATGTTGGCCATGTGCTGACATGCATCTGATCACGTGCTCACATGCACCGGATCACATGCTCACATGCATCGGATCACATGCTCACATGCATCGGATCACATGCTCACATGCATGGGATCACATGCTCACGTGCTCTTCTGTGCAGGTGCTGCCCTTCTGGAAGAGGTTCCGCTCCTGGCAGTTCTACAGGCGCGCTGTGCCCGGTGGGTGGAGCTCATGATATGAAATGTTCTGAGACTTGCCATTATCATAGCAGGTCAGGTCAGCCTCAGCGACCTTTTGCCCTTTCAACCACCAACAGCATGACCTCTGATTCTTCATGCCCTACGCTTGTGGGTCAACGTCACATTGCCGTTGTTTTTCCCACGCCTCCTACTGGTTTTTATTGCATGCCCCACGGGATTTTTTATTATTTGTTTGATTATATTTTTTACTATACTTGATATATTTAATATTACCCACCTTTCATGCCCTTCAATTTATTGCGCGCACACGGATGGCCTGTGTTCCAGTCATGCCATGCACCTGGCTTGCCCCATCCAGGAAGTAACCCTTCTGGCTATACACCTGATCTGCTTGTAGCTGCTGATGAATATCCTACGCTGGCGTCGTCCTTCTTGTGTGCATGCTTTAGGCATAACGTTGATGTTGGCCAGCGTTTTTTGCATGACGGTTGATGTGTAACAACAACCTTGTGTTGTTGTTGTTGTTGTTGTTGTTGTTGTCTTTTTACATCCGCAATGCGCATAAGAGTTGTGTCCCGCAACTCAGGGACAAAATAAACTCAAAGTCAATTAATGCGAGTCATGTTGTTGTTGTTGTTGTTGTTGTTGTTGTCTCTCTGCTGCGTGTCTCAATAACCTCCTTGTGCTTGTGTTGTTCCCTGTGATTGTTTCGCAGGCATGAACGCCGTGTCCGTTGGGCTCATCTTGGCCAGCGTGTTCCGGATGACAGTCGACCTGTACAGCATCTCGCCCTTCCCCTCCGCCTCGCTCTGCATTGCGCTGTTCGCCTTCACAGCTGTCGACACGCTGAAGGTATGTTCTGTTCACATGTCCTGCCAATGTCTGCCAGCCGATCACAGCACTGGCACGTCATCACCACCATCGTCGTACATTTTTGCATACTGCACTCGTGCAGCTTGCGGTGCTGCAGTCTTATGCGCTCAGCAGCCGCCCCCAGTATCAATTTATCCAGAGCAAGAGCATGAGCATGATGTATTTTTGCTGCAGCACAACCAGTGAACAGCTCTCCGCATGCGTTGTTTGGTCAGCGCTAGTCGCTGCCAGGCCGGCTGGCAGCCGAAGCATTTTGTGTAAGCGTGTGTTCGAGCATGTCTGCCAGAGCCATGTGCAATGCATTCTTTGGAAGTTCTGTCCGTTTCTGACCAGCACATGACCACCACGTGATCACGTGCAGATCTTCGAGCCCTTCGTGGTGATTGGCGGCATCGCCCTGGGCATCATTGCCTGGGCAGGCGACATGCACTAAGCTTTGGCGTTGCTCGAACAAGCACCCAAGCCAGAGGTGACGGCATTGCCTGAAAAGGCAACACGCCATGATTGCTGCCAGATTTGGCGCTCTGTGGTTGCCAGACACGGGCCGCTCCACGGCCTGTCTGGTGGCACAACAAAGGTTTTGGAAACCGTCAGTGGACTGCACATACTGTCAGTGGGCTCATCCCACATGCGCTGGAATCTCATCCTAATCGAGGCAAGAGGCCAACGTGTTGGTGCCCAAGGAGGAAGGAATATTCAGCAGCAGCCTGGCATGCTACACCAACCAATGCCACTAACTATACAGCTAAAGCTGCAGCCAGCAGGTAATGGCTAGCCACTGACCTTAGGCACAGCCTGACCAACCTTGACTTATCGCATCTGGCACGTCATCGCCTGCCCGGGAAGCCAAGGGAGGTGCCGCTGTTGGTAACCGCCAGTACCAGACGAGTTAGTTTGGCAGTTGTGGTTCAAGCGCTTGCACATGATGTCGTTGTTGGCTGCAATAACACCAATGGCGATGGAGCTTGCCTGAGCACACCATACGAAAAAAAGGGAACTCACAGCAAATAACGGGTCAGGGTGCATCTGGTCAGGACCTGGTTGGGACGTGGTCATCAGGCAAAAGGGTATGGTCCCACAGCTGGTGATTTGACGACGCTAGCCCTCAGGCCTGGGCTGCAACAGCAGCTGCCGGCATTGCTGTACAATTCATCTCACGTCCAGTCCAATGGCCCCTATTGCGTCGCTCAACATGGGATGTGAGCACGTGACAGTTCCAAAGCGGTTTTCTTTGACACCGTTTCTTTGCGCAAAGCACTTTCAGTGTGATCGAAGAAGTTTGGAAAAACTTGTGTTAGCTTGTGTACTCGCGACCTTATCAGTGTGCTGAGCACATTCCATTCCCACTGCTTGACGAACTTGTTATGCTATGATGGAGCACGTTTTGTGCTTTTGAGATAAAACAACGCACACATTCAGTATTCATCACCTTTGAGGCACGCCACTGCGGTAGCAGTGCAACCTGCCATGACCCCTTCCAAGCAGACAACCATCCCTCACACTGCCAATCACTCACACGTTCATTGGTCTGTGACGTGCTGATTGCCCTATGGATGGGGTTGCAGTGCGAAGCATAGCTTGAGGTGCCACTTTCTGGGCAACTCTTGTGTACCCTGGCACTGCAGAGGCCCCTGTGTGCATGCACATGTGATCCATGTGGCAGCCTCAGACACGTGGCTGTCGGTTACTGTGGTTGGTTGGTGAGCAGGTTGAAGCAAACAGCTTGGCATGTTTGAACAGTTCGTCACTTCTTTGCCAGGTTTATGTGCTACTTTTATGTGCATGAGTGGTCCACGTGCGCTGGAGTGCGAGAGTTCAAGAACTGGAAGCGTCCACGATGTAAGTAACCATATGCCTCAACTTTGCGTGAACTACAGAGCCATACTTGACCAGGCACAGCACAGCAACTGAAGCTGTTGGGATAGTAAAGCGTGACATTGAATAGTATGGTACACAAACCAGCCAGAAGGGGTCAAATATCTGTTTACAACAATGAAGCTGTCACAGGACATGTGGTGGAATAGGCGCCGTCCTAATCTACCCTCAACCTGGTGGTTTACTTGATTCGGGGCAGTAGATATGCGTTCAGTACAAGACTACAGTAGACGATGACCAAGTTGTCCCACTGCAGCACAGCAACTGAAGCCGGGAACAAACGGCTAAAAGGATAAACCGTCTTTACCCTAATTCACCTAAATTACCTGATTTACCCTAGGGTGACCCTTAACCTATGCAGTGGTTAAGCATGCCCGTGCTTTGATACATATATTGAATTTTGCCGCTGTACCACACCAGTGGCTGAGCAGTATGAGGCATTCCTCTTCTCCAGCTAAGTGCTTCAACGAAACGTAACCGCGCTTTCCCAACGTTCACTCGCGCACCATCGCTGATGATCACGTTGACTCTATTTTGATGAGGCCAAAGCATTATGCCGCCTCGGACTATCCCCTGTAGAATTCACGGCAAAACCCTGCAGTGCTTTCTGCTCGTCAGCGCGTACACGGAGCCGACCGATCCTTTTCGACTCAAAGTTACACTGCGAATCCCGGAGACTGCTCCAGAGTACTCAGGTATACGCGCCGGCATCGCTTCGGCATCACTCGCCAACTACACGACTTGCATGCCAAGCACTTGTCACCATCTGACAAGCCAAATCTAGGAGCTTGCCTGAGAATGAGCTTCTGGCATTACCTACCTTTCGCCGTACACACAATCAAACACATACATCAGAACACCCTGCAACCCTGCATTGCATGTTACTCCTTTCACTGACACAGACAAGATGCAAACCAATCAAGGTCTGTCTCATAATCTCATCATAATCTCTTCATAGTTTATTCAGTCTGTCATGTCCATGCTGTCCAGATTGTCACCGGTTGATTGCAGCTCTCAAGCTGGCATTGCATGTGCTGTGCAGCCTTGACGCCTTCATCACCTGTTCTGAGCATCAACTTACCCAATCTACCCAACCCTGGGCCACGCCAGTTCTTCTTCAAAGCATGGGACGAGAATCATGGGCTCATGGAGAGCTTGTTGCAAGCTGGTGTGTGTGTCCTGGCCCCAACCTAACCTTAACCCTAAGCAGGTCTGTCCACCCAAGGCCCTAACCCAACCCAACCTAACCCTAACCCTATGGCAGTGTGCACAGTTCAATACACTGTTGCGTTTTTGAACGCATACTGCTTTATGTCCGCCACCCCAAGCAAATAAACCTGGCCTGTTTGGGTTGTAGTTGCCATGAACCTTGACCCCATTGAAGACCTGACTCTCCGCCAGGCAGGTCAGAGCGCATTCGAACAATGCTTTTCACATCAACAATGTCTTGTCTCATCCAGTAGTTGAAATGAAATGTTACACTTGTCATTCCACATCAGGAAAAGCCGTCACCTGAGGGTGCCATTCGCAACGAGAAGATTTGTTGAGATTTGAGATGTAAGCTTTTCACACAAGAGTTGCTGACATTGAGTGCTGCTGTGCCTGTGTGTAGTCTGACATTGTGAGCGAAGTAAGCATCAGTTGCTGACATAGACGGTTGCCACATCTTCCAGGGGCCCTGCGTGTAGTTGATGAAGCAGGCGTCCCTGTCAGACAATCGGGAGCAAAGGCGTACCAGGTCGAGCTGCTCTGGCCTGACTCGGACATGGAGGTATGAGCATGCAGCGCGTCATGTGCATGGCAGACAGGTGGCATGTGCCATGGCGCTGCATGGGTGGAGGCGCTACTTGGTCGGTGAGCATGCAGGATGCCACACATGTACGTACCCAGGCGCCTCTTGTCATGGCGAGTTGGATGCTTATGGCCATAGTTCACGGCTTGCCCATGTCGGATTAGGACCATGGCTGTGCACCACATCCAAGTAGGGTGGGTATGGGCTTTGCATGCAATGGGTTGTACTCATAGTCTGGTGAGCGACATGCCATGCAGGTTTCCATCCCCAGCCAAGAGGAGTTGCAGCGCGGAAATGAAGACTGGGGACGCTTCTTCTCCAACACTTGCACCATGCACCTGGGCCTGTGAAATGCATCTAGAAATGCGAACAGAGATAGGTTACAACGGTACAGAGAGATTATGCTTATGCTTATAGATTATACCAGGGTCCCACTTGCACCGAGCTGATATGCGGAGCTGCTGCTACATGTGTGGCTGTGCCCTTCTCACGCCTCGAAGTGCGAGGGAAAATGGCGTTGTCTGATTACTCTCACTCCATGATGCATGACATGACAGCATGCTGATTTCTGCATACCGTCGTTCAGCGAATTATTGTTTCTGGTTTTTGGTTGTATGGGCCTTTCGCTTTTACGACTTACCTGTTCTGCAAATGTCTGGCGCCCTGGGCACTTGCCAGCGGTTACACACTTGTTCACGTCGAGCATGTTGGCGTATCTCTTATTTGTCTTGGTCAGTGACATGCCAGGACCTCTCATACCATGTGAAATCACTGTTACGCTTGGCTGACTTTAATGGCAAAGTGCACCTGTCAGGAGACAGGCACGGTGCACCAGGAACAACAGCAGGCATTGACGGCAAGCGCCAACCAAAAGGCTAATAACAAATCATTTGTTGTTGATGGGCAGACGTGCGGTCGTCAGCACAGATTTGAAGCAACGCCGGTCGAAAGAAAGTCCGGGCTTATCCTAATCCTGAAACGTTGACTGCTGGAGACTATCCAAACTGAGTGTCTGCTCACCTACAGCTTGTCGGTGTAACAATATGTATGTACAACCTTTGCTTACCACGCCATGTTCGTACTTGGACATCAGTACCACACCAGGTACAATAACGTACATTCAGACGAGCATTTGAGTCGGTAGCTATTGGGCAGCCACGGGAAATAATCCAAAAGGCACGCCAGGTTGATACAGTTACACCGTGACGCAACTGCAGCGCCAACCCGCAGGTTGCTTGATGGATCAGCTGTTGGTATGAATTTCATCCGTAACAGACACGGTCTGTTCTGATGCTCTTACTCAGGCAGTGAGGCAAGAGGAGAGACAGAGCGTTTGCCAGCGATCACACATGCATCAATGCATTGCAGGTAATGAATCCCTGTAGCGAAGCTGCGTCTTTTAGGGCGCGCCAGACAGTGAGACATCACAAGTCAACATTCGTCGCAGCCAAGGTGTATGTGTCAGAATTCGGCAGCCACACATTGTGTATGTTTGTGTGAGACAGGGCCTGACGTAATCCCAGCCCATGGCTCTGGCACTGACATGCCATAATGTCATGTCGTGTCATGTCATGCCCATCACGTAGGGGATGTAGAAGTACCCACTCTGGAGTGTCTGGCTGCGTCCAAACTGCTCCTGCCTCGCAATTACACCATCTTGGGTTACAAAACAGGGCTCTTGCACAGCCATGCAGAGCCACATGGATCGCACGCAGGCAGATCAGAAGAAGTCAGCGAATAGGATTCTATCGTGGTTTATGCCCCGTGATGAGAGCTTCTTGCTAAGGGATGAGGCGATATCCCCGGACATGCCAGCCAGTAGCACCACCACCTCTCCACAGTTGCCGGCGATGCCTGGGCAGGGAGCGACAGGCAGCATTTCAAGCAATCAATTCATGTGCTGATTGATGACGTGGACCCTGAGACAGGGTGGCAGCTCCTGCACCTGGTATTGTGCGGCTTTGCAGCCTACCAACCTCCTACATCACAGCCGTCAACTCGCAGGAAAACAGCGTTGGTCGGTGATATATCAGTGCTAATGATACGACTGCTCCGCACTCACAGTTGAATCCTTGAAATTCTAGAACAAGACGTGATACAATCCTAGAACAAGAAGTGCTTACATCCTCAGGCAAACAAGCTGCCCATGGATGACTGTCCAGTTGTGAACACCGCAGCGGCACCACCTTGTCACCCCACTCACTGTTGAACCCCCCCTCCCTCAGGAACAGCGCCTTGGCACCCCACTCACTGTTGAACCCCCCCTCCCTCAGGAACAGCGCCTTGGCACCCCACTCACTGTTGAACCCCCCCTCCCTCAGGAACAGCGCCTTGTCAAGCAACTCGACAACCTGCATCAGGACACAGTGTATGGTACTTTTGTCCGCTGCTGGTAGCGAAATGATGTATGTATGTATTTACACCAGGGAAGCCGTCAGAGGACACGGAGCGGGCTGGGCACCAAGTGATCAGAAGTGATTAGATGTGATCAGAAGTGATCAGAAGTGATCAGAAGTGATCAGATGTGATCAGATGTGATCAGAAGTGATCAGAAGTGATCAGAAGTGATCAGA
>QAXH01005480.1:79658-121718 GCA_004335635.1 Chloromonas sp. AAM2
GATGTGATCAGAAGTGATCAGAAGTGATCAGATGTGATCAGATGTGATCAGAAGTGATCGTGCTAGTGCTCCAGCATCCAGTTTGAGAAATCCATGCACGTGTTGCACACAGCAGCAGTAACAGCGGGTGATTCAGTCATCATCAAGTCTGGGCACAAGGCTTTGCCCATGCAGTCCCAGCCGCGTTGTGACATACTGTGGGTTGAAGTTGTTACAGTCGTTACAGTTGGGATTCAGCATAGGGCCCCTTAGATAGCAAATCCACCTCCTTGCTCAAACCATGCTTTCTAAACAACTCCTGCCACCCGCCCAAGTGAGTTAGCATCTCACGTGGCCTTACCTGTTACCCCATACGACCGTCACAGCCAGTCACCAGCCTCAGAAACCTACCATTTCGCGTGCTAAAAGCGCCCCATCCCATGCGCACCCCCAGTTTGCATTGTTTTTCCCCGCATCTGCTCCCACCTGTGCGTGTTGTTCCGGGTCGCCTGACTGAGATGCCGCCGCATCCACATCCCACGTCTCCGAGTAAAGTGGCTGCACGTGCACCTGAGCAACCAACCAACCAACCAACCAACAAACAAACAAACCACGTGGGCAAATCAGAGGACAAGGGCTGAAGCAGTGTTCTCTGCACTGATTGGTTAATGTTTTGGAGGGGCAGAAACGCCTGGCCTAACCACTCCCATGGCTTGCAACGTATCCATAAACGGCTCTGTGTCATGCAATATGATGCTGGTGGACACAAACCTAACCCTTACCGACCCTAACCTTAAACTCAACCCCTCCCTCCAGCCTCCTTCCATGCACCGCATACCCTTACCCTAACCCTTAACCGTCACCCTGACTCCTCACCCCTGCTTCCCTCCATGCATCCCATTCGGGCAAAAACGCCCCGCTCGTCACGTTCTGAGTCACGTACAAACACGAAACCTGCAGCGACAAAACATCCCACACACGCTGATCAACGCCCACTGCGTGCACAAAAAATGAGATGGTTGGTTGTCTCTGTCCGCGCCTGTGAACGTGCCTGTTGTTACAAAGTGCGCTTTGTGTCCGCAGACCGGGGCATGGTAGCCACAGGCTGTCCGATGAGCCCCAGTACTGGGGATAGTGGACCACCATTGTGTACATGTTTTGTGAGTGTGAGAGCCATACAGTGGGGTGTACCTGTATGAGCCAATACACCAAGTAGTACGCCATCGTACATACACATGTTTTTCAGTATGTGTTTAGTAGTGTGTTCGGGCACCGTTAGAGTTGTATTGGCTAGAAGTTGCGTATTGTGAGAGCGACTGTCGTGCAGCTCTGGTAGCAACACCAGAAAGTGGCGACTGATATATGGCTTAAAGCACCTTTGATGCGGTTGCATGAACCAGTACGGCTGTCCAGATGAGCAGTACGTGTAACAAGAGCTTTGCAATAACGCGTTTACGAAGTTGCACTTTGCACATTTGAGATTTGGCAGTTGTGAACTGGATGTCAAGCGCACATGCTTGTAGAAAAACCCTGCTTGTTCAGACCAGTGGTCTTTCGGCCAATGATTACAGAGCACCTGTTGAAGCATTGCTTCGCTCGTAAGCTTACCACGCTTCAAATTGGCTTGTTTCAACTCAACAACTCGAACTTTTACGAACGGATGCCTGTTCGCATATGTGAGCTTTTGCCTTTATTTACTTGATCAATCAAGTTTGAGAAGCCAGAGAAGTTGCTGTGTTACGAAGTCCAAACGAGGACACGGTATTGTTTTTCTAAATGGTTATTGTTCTTCATTTCATCACCTTTGATGCGGTTGCGTGTGCCAGCACGGGCGTCCAGCTGAGCAGTGCGCGTATGGGCACGATGCCCCGGGTGCCCACCGCAATGCACAGCAGCGGCCGACCCTCCTGCACAGTCAGGCAATTGAAAATCTGTGATCTCAAAATCATCCCTGTGATGGATGCCCTGTGATGGGTGTGAGTCTTTTTTTCACGCCAGTGACTCTGGAGTGGTTCCTCACCAAGCAAATGCTTGACAAACAAATCATCGTACTTCCGGTGTTGAAGTCATTTTTTGCCGCATTTTGTCTGGTGGGTTTTTCTGTTTCTCGTAAGACTTGAAACTTGCGTCATTCAGACTTGAATTCGGGATGCTGTTAACAAGTGCTCTAGATCTCCCGCAGTCAGTGTTACAATGACCTATAGCTGGCAAGCCCCGACAACGCTGTAAACCAACGACCGGAATTGTGACAACTGCACCACAATCAGTGTCGTCATGGTCATCAACAGGCGTCGGAAGATTGTCCTGCCATGTGTGCAAGTGCTGCTGCATGCAGTAGATGCCTGCAGGAGAGTGAAGTTGCCAGTGCTGCAGACATCAGCAGCCCCCGTTGACGTGTTTGCGTAAAGCAAGCTGAGAGGAATCAAGACGGCGTCACCATTGGAATTGAATTGTCATGCACCGCACCTCTAGAGCCAGTTGTAGCGAGCTTGTGGAACTGAGCAGCGCCGCAAAGCCGCGCCCGATGACCTGACTCACCTGCAGGAACAAACACAGACCGTTGATAAAACAACTAAATAATATAATAATAACTGACACGCAGGATTACTTATACCGTAGATCACTTACTATTGCCATGTTGTTATTCATAGCTTCCTGCCATGTTATTATTGGTAGTATTTTAAATTTGAAATTATCACTACATGTTTGCAATAACGTACCATGTTGTGTGTCTGTCGCTTCCGATCCCCATGCAATACAGTGTGCCAAACGTGGGGCCTAGGTGTCAACAACGCAACAGAGTACGTGTCCGCTCCTTGCCTGGTTCCATGCCCCTCCCCAGTGCCACTCACTTCCATGGGTGTGCCGCGCTCTAGCGGCACTCTGGTAAAAAATATGCTATGATAGTGCAAACACCGAATGACTAAGACAGTATGACACAGTGTGCCTAAGACACTGCTATGATAGTGCAACTAAACTGAAACTACGCTATGACTTTTCCACTCACTTCCACGGGTGTGCCTGGCTCCAGGCTGGCTAGCAAGGCATCATCCGGCCCCGCATTGCGCTCGGCAACAACCTACACATGCACATTTCAACACAAACACCTCACGGCACAGCATGTCGCACGTAGATGCATATGCACAGCATCTTGCACCTTATACAATACATCATCTTTCATCCATTCCCATACGCGTTGAACAACCAGCCATGCCCGTCCCGTGTGACAATATTTTCTATCTAGATGCTCTCCCTCCCTCACACTCTCTCTCTCTCTTTCTCTCCCTCCCTCCCTCCCTCTCTCTCGCTCTCGCTCCCTCCCTCTCTCTCTCTCACTCTCTTTCTTCAGCAGGTCATGTTTGGGCTCCGAAATCAAGAGCCTCCACTGTCACAGGCAGGCACTCTCTCATGCACCGGCGTGACAGCCTCTCTGATGTAATCATCCGAAAGACTTAACGAGGCATCCCTTAGCAACTCGGTTCAGTGGAGACCCGTGCAATCTAACCCAAACAATCAAGAGTAGGGCCTACCACACCTTGCCTGGATTTGTCATCAGATTGTGTGCTCACCTCCACCAGCAATGCGTTGATGTGGAATGAGTCCCGCCAAGGTAAACACAATACGTAATAATTCACATAATACTATGATATCCATCAACACCACATGACACACACGAGGCCCTCTAACGACAAAGCCCACCCTGGATTTGTCGTCAGAATGTGTGCCTACCTCAATCAGCGATGCGTCGATGTAGGATGAGTCCCGACGCGACTCGTACGGTGTGGAGGCTATGCTGCACGTGATCAATATAACAAGGGAGATGAGTTGAAACTGAATGAGGAACCGACGAACTGTCAAGCCTCTGATGCAAACAATCACAGAGCGGAGGCTGTGCTGCAAGCAATTGACAATTGGCAAGGGTGCACAGAACTACGCTGCATGATTTCTGGATATTTCCCATGCTTCTACTGCTACAGCATTCAGAATGTAGTACTTTGCTGGAAGGAGTGCTTGAGCACATGTATTCCAAACGTGATCGCGTGCCCAGTTTCCCATTAGTGACATCAATCAACTATTGAGAATCTCCGCAGATGGGGCGGCCTTTTGAAAAGCAGGTAAAATAAACAGTTGGCGCTTGCAACTGCAGGACTGTGCCTGAGGATTGCTGGAGAAAAACAAGTGTGGATGATTCTGAACACAACAGATGCTTCTTCACCTGGTAGACACACCTTGCCACCCGCTCACCTGTACAGGCGCCTTGCCACCTGACCTCCGGGTAGTTTGATGGCCACAAACTGCCCCGCCATGGTGTAGCTGCACGGCACAAGGCAACAATAACTGAACGTTGCAATCTCGCAGGCCTTTTCCTTGGTGGCGTGCTGCAGCAGCAAGGTGGCCTGATACAAGAAGTAGACCACACCATGCTGCCGCATTGCTGACTGATGTGGTGACCGACTTGCCGTGTCAACCATCAATCAGTAATGCTGTGTCAACCGAAAACCAGGTTTACATCAAAAGCAATCCCTGCTCCCCCATCCCGTCCTGTAGCCCCCAAAACCTGGTGTACCATGTCACACACATCATTGGAACCGACAAGCCCTGCAACCGACACCAGTTTTGAAACAGGAGTTTTGAAACCCCTCCTTTTCCCGCTGTGGCCCCCAGACACACATACGAGTGCACGGTGTGCTGTCGGTCCCCCCAAAACCTTGAACAACAGTACCCCTGCTTCTTCCTCCCCCCTGCCTCCCTCAAAACACACACAATGTTCAAGGCTAACTTGGCTGTTTCAGAGTGCGAGCACACCTGTCTCTACACCGTACGCCCCCCACCCCCACCCCTGCAACGAATGTGACCCCTGCTCCTTTCGGCGCCCTCTCCCTCCCTTCACATACACATGATGTTTGTCATATCAACATGCTGGTCTCAATCCCCTTCCCTGACCCGCAAGAAAACACAAATCCCACAGCGTGTGATATTCTGTCGACATCAGCGCACCTGTCTATCCACCTAGGTGCCTGCTTGACCCCCTGCACCTTCCTGCCGTACAGCAGCTCTACATTGTCCGGGATGGAGAGGTACAGCAGCCGGGCTTTATTCTCGACTGTCAACGCACTGTGAGGTGAAACGAGAGGGCACATAACCAATCAACACTAAACATGAATAATCATCATTAATCATAAAGGAAAGTGATAAAGCGCTTTGACTGCTGTATTGACTGCACCGTGCCCTCAGCTGGAGAGGGCTGCCTGGTGATACAGGCTGTATACGGGCTGCATGGCAGCACATGATAGGCGTGGGCTATAAGAACGACTGGCAGCCTGGCAGCCAGGTGGTTGATATGCCTTGCATGACTGCATGACTGCATGTACCTAAGTGCTGCCCTGTGTGAGGTTTAGGCCTACAACATGATTGCTATAGCCAAGCCAGTTGATGCATTCATGCAGCAAGAACAGCATATGTGTTGTTCACAATCGCATACGAAGTCCTTGCGTGTCTTCCCGGCAAAAAGTACTGTCGCCTGGGTGTACACTTACTCGTTCCGGATGACTTGGGCCGGGAACCATGTAATCTTATCCAAGTCCTTGACCTTGGTAATGGCATTGGGCCCGAGGTGCTGGGGGCTGGTTTCGTGAGGAGTGTCATGGTGGCTCTTTGACGTGGCGCAGATGTGTCCCGCCCGCCTTTGCTGGTGCGCCTGAAGCGATCGGACCTGACAATGCCTCAGTATTGTTTGCTTCGCGAGATGCTGAGGCCTTTGCCTCTCCAGCGGGCGGAGGGCCTGACTCTGCCTCAGCAGCATCGCAAGGGCTTCAACAAAACGATCTTGTTTTAGCTAACGATGGGACAGATCTTTTGGAGATTACAGATCAATGACGCTTACAGATTGGACGGTCGATCTGGTATAGAGAGAACAACCTCACTCACAAGGGCTGGACCGCGGAAAAAAGCCGCCCGTTATTCTTAGGGCTAGGGCTTTGGTGACGTGATTTCCAGAATCTACGGCACATAACCAGCTATGGCTGTAGCGTCTGTGGTCAGGTCGCTGGGCTGCCGACACTGCAGCACCAGCTTGACTGCGATCCTTGGCAACGCACACCCTGCTCGTACCCTGACCACGGAAACACAAAGTGAACATACAGCAAGTGAAGAAGCCACAGGCTCACAGGAGCACACACAAGGTGCCATCAAGTCAAGCAAGAGGAGCCAACTGGTTGATAGGCTTCTGAGGCGCAGTCACGCAGCTGAGGTGCGAGGCAGTGGTCCAGTCACAAGATGCAGGGGAATCAGAATTCAGGCAGTAAATGAATCAACTCCTGAGGCGTGCGATGCAGTGTGCACATGTCTGTCATCTGGTAAAGCATGCATCCACAACCCACAGCTTGTGCTTACCCAGCCCTGCCTCGTTTGAGACGTACTGACCAATCTCATGCATGCGTTCCATCATACAATCCCGTCTTGCAATGTATGAGTATGCCTGATTGCAGGTAGCTGCTCAAGGGTTCTTTCGGGGCCAGTGCCTGGCAGGCAGGGGCCGTGCAGACCTCTCGTACTTCAACGAGCAAGTGAGTCACACTGCAGTTAGAGGGACAACACTCTACATGCATTTTTGGACAGCATTGAACATGCACAGAGGCAACACGTGGAAGTGGCAGGATTAATGGTTTCCTGTAGCATATCGCACACAGTGCACCCAGGCCAGGAATCACGCGTTTGCTGAGAAAAGCAGACCCATACAGACTGTACATGCTGGATGCTGTCTTGCTTGTGCCAGGGGTAGTCTCTCTGGCATTGATGCATTTGTGGCTGTATGCATGGCCTGTGGCTGATGGCCAGGCACCATCAGCCACAGCCACCATGTGTTGCTGGCCAGTTATGGATTGCTGACAATGCTGGCATGTGCAGGCTATTCGTCTTGCATGGCAGCACATCCGTACCCATCGTTTACACGGAAAGCGATAGACAGATAGACAGACAGATAGACAGATAGATACCGTGTTGTTCAGCGAAATTCGGAACCTGATGGTCAGCAAAAAGTTACGAATCAGGTTTTTGGCTGTTGGAACCTTTCACTTTTACGAACCTCAGGTTTTTTTCCCACATTTTCACCATTGTAATGGCTTTGAAAACCACTGATAGTGAGCCATCCAGCACTGGTTTTGGCACGCATGGTGTGCACCAGTGTTACAGGGTTTGCATGTGACTAACACCTAGAGCTCGCGCTGCAAGGCAGGGACTGTTTCTGACCAAGTACGGACGAACCTGGTTTTATGCCACCTTTGAGAGTTTTGGTTGTACGAACCTCAGGTTTTCCTTGGAATTCCGAGGCCAAAATTTGAGGATTTTTACGAAGCTGATTCCGAAATTCGCTAAACAAAACGGTAATAATCTACACTGAAACTACGGTAGATGACAAGATTGCATGTGAGGAGAAAGGGAGATGGAAATTGATTTTCACCATGGGGACTCACATGCACTGAGCACGAGCGCACATAACAGTTACGTTGCCCGGCCTGCATTCGCTGCCATCTGTGCAGGAGCAGCAGGCGCTTGACCAAGCCAAGGGCTTGCTACCTCGGTTCAGGGCAAGGCCATCCATCTTGCAGGTGAGGTCATCTGTTATGTTGGTTGTTCTTTTGGCGTAAAACCCCAGAAGGCCCACGCACACACATGTTTGAAGCGTCGTGTTGTGTTGTGATGTGTTGTGTTGTGTGTTTTTGTCCGCAGTGTTGGTCAGGCAGGGACACGTGATTTGCAGGTCAGCCTTGGATGTGCACCATTCCTTCTTTCGCACAAACCTTAAGTAGTCCCGTAGATAATCTGCTTTATTGGCAACAATTACAATGGATATTACGATGTCTCACATTTGCCTTCCTGCCTCATACCAAAATCCAGTGCTTCTTGTATGCAGGATGCGTTGAGACTGGGTGGGTTGGCCACCGGGCTGGCGGCAGGCCTGGCACCCCGCCCTTTGCAGCTGGCCATATGGGGTAAGAGCATGGCATGTCGCAGCACACTGAACAGCCACGCCAGGTTGTTGCATGGCATGTATCCATCTCCTTGCATCAGCCTGCAGATGCAGTGTTGGCCGCCACCCTGGCAACATCTATGCAATCGGCTGGTTGGTGGCTTTATGACATGCGGCTGGCGCGCGTCATGCACGCGTTGCCCACCTGTGTCAATGGCAAGAGTGACTGGTCCCCCATGCAAGCACTTACCATAGCGCTTGCAACCAGCCCGGTCCTGCATGCAAAGCCCTCAGCCCATGCGTCCCCATGCCGTGCATGTGTCCTGCATGCACAGCCCTCAGTCCATGTGTCCCATGCCGTGCATGCGTTCCGTCAGGTGCTGTCAGTGAAATGATGGAGGAACAGCACACGGATGCTCTGAGGGATGTGCTGGAAGCGGCAGCAGAACACAAACTGGACCCGGAACAGGTGTGATTTGCAAGTGTTGATCTGGGTCGGGCTCAGCAAGGTTGGGTTGGGTTGTGACGCAAGTTGAGCAGGTGTTGTGTTGGCAAATTCTTCAGAGTACTAGCTGGACCCAGCCTCCTTCTTCATAGGTGTTGACATGACTTACTTTCCCATGCACATGTTAGGTCTTGCAGGGATGCCACGCAGGTACTTTGACTGCGCCGGTGTGAGCACACATGACACATGGGCTGAACACTTGCTCAGCCATGATTTGATCAACCGAAATGTCCAGAGGCCTGCCTGAGTTGCTGGGGTCTTGTCGCTGTGTGTGCACTGGTGCTGACTGTACATGCACCAGGGCATCATACTGGTCTGTCTGTGCATGTGGTCTGTCTCAGGCTGAGGCATTGCGTGAGGCGTTGCGGCGATTGAGGGACGTGGAGCGTGCGCCCCATGGAGCACCCCCTGCGCCCGACATCATGATGCTGCAGGTGCGCATCATGCAGTGGATGATCGTAATCCAGATGGCGCATGGTTCGGACAGGCCAGCGTAACAGCCAGGCTGGGAACAGACAGGCTGGCGCATGTCTTTGGGTGTGATGGTGTACAAGACGGCTGATAAGATTGCGCTCAAATCATATCTGATCTCAATCATGATATCATGCTCTGTTCGTGATCTCATGCACCCTCTCCATGCATTCTCTCCATGCACCCTCCCCATGCACCATTTCCATGCACCCTTTCCATGCATCCGCTCCATGCACCTCTCCATGCATTGCAGTCTCTGGAGCGCATGGAGCAGCTGGGCATGGGCGGCGTGGCAGCTCTGGTGGTCAAGCTAGCGGGCAAGGCCGCACTGGGCGTAGTGTCACGTGTGTAGATACGTGTGTATCGTTATCATTGGAAATCCTGAGCGAGCCTCAGACCCAACAGAGCGCTTGGGGCAGCCGGTGTGTAGACAGCGCTGGCTGTGTCGTCATGAGATGATGGAACTGTCGCATCTGGCTGTAGGACGGAGTAATCACACCGGGTGTGTGCAGCTCAGTATGTTAAATGTCGTGCCTCTTCTTTTGTACCTCTGTACAGATCTCATCTGGTTGTAGCACGTGTCAAGTGTGCGCCAATTATAGCGTGCAAAGCGTGCTCGGTCTCTGTGTGCTGAGAGAATCATGTGCTAACTGTATCAGGTACAGAATCCCTTTGTTGCGTTTACTTCTGCAAACGGTAGCGCCTGTTGATTGTCAGTGTATTGTAATATAGCCCATTGTACTTTTCCTGCTCTCTGGCTTACTTATTTACTTGGGTCGCTTGAAGTATTGAAGTATTTATTTTCCTTGACTGGCTTGTGCTTCCTTGCTCAGCATCCCAGTCCTGTGCAGGATGTGGCTGAGAGAAGGACTACTCGGAGAAATGTTGCAATTTGCGCAAGTAGTTGATATTTGCGTTGGACGCACTCCCTGTTGTGCACTCCCTCCTTGTAATGCTGGTTCTACGGGTTTTCCAGCCTGCACACAACGTAGTTGGCCATCCTTTTCCTGCGTGCGGCATAGGTGATGTGGCTATGTCAGAGGTCCTAGCGGGGCTGTAACTGCAAGAAGGACGAATGAGCGCAGCTCGCATGGCCAAACAACCTCGTGAGGTTGAACGTGCAGATGCGCCCCCCAGTGTGAAACTGGGACAACGTGTTACAGTAACGGAACATGCGAAAGGCACGGGGTATTACGCGCGGCATGCGCGGTTGTACGTGCCCATTACAGCATTTTCTGACTCGCGCATCTTGCAGGTGAACGCATTTCTCCAGCGATGGCTCAATTGTTGCAGACCTCGCGGTTACATCGCTTATCCGGTGCACACACCACCAATCATCAGCAGCACCTGGCAGGATGCCCATCAGCGCTGGTCAGGAGCCCAGGTGATGAAGGTCTCGGCAATCTGGCAAGGGACAAGGGTTCTTGATCAACATTTCGACATCGGGAGCCCACCTTCATCAACTTGCAGGCTTGAACCTGATTGGCTTGGCCGATCTGACAACATGTCGAAGTGGCCGAGGCGCTGTGGCAGAGCCAGCATCCCGTGCTATGCAAACAAATCAAGTGCAACCATCCGAACCTGGCGTGCTGCATTCTTCCATCGTCGCACCTAAGCCTGTTCAGGTACGCGTCAATGATTGATTGGCAGATCGCTCACGGTCATGTTTGAGTTACGTAATGCCGTGCTCACCACCCACCTTGATGCTCACACTTCGTCTGACGTCCCATCTTTATTTCAGGTTCCTAAGCCAAGGTCAGGCCCAGTGGTGGGACCCGAGCTGGGGGAGCTGCACAAGAAGTTCAAGAAGCTTCAGAATGGCAGTGACATCCGTGGCATTGCTCTGGACGGTGCGTGGCTCAGTCTGCAGCCAAGTCATCACATTGGCTTTGCCGGCACAGACACGTACACCCAATCAACAGAAAGAAACAACAACAAACAGACCAGCAGCAGATCACATCAGAAGGTGCCTTACTCTTACCCTACCCTACCCTACCCTACCCTACCCTACCCTGGCATATGGTCCACAAGTGACACCCTGCCCGTCACCAATTGGAGCTCATTTCACGCGAAAAGGGGTTCCCGATGTGCAACGGCACTCATGCAGCGCACACATGCACTGGTGAATTAAAGTAGTGCTGCCGCGACGCACGCACACACGCTCAGACACGCGTACAGACACAAATGCGCTCACGCACGCTCATGCACATGCAGATGCAGGTGTGCTCGACGAGCCTATGACGTATGCACAAACGCATGCACACACATGCACACGCTCATGCACATGCAGGTGTGCCCAACGAGCCCATGACTCTGACCACGGGCGCAGTCTTCTTTATAGGCGTGGCGTTCGCCCGCTGGCTCAGAGCCAAGAACCCAGACACGCCCATATGTGTGTCTCTGGGGCGTGATCCCAGGCTCAGGTGAGCACCAGGCAGTACACTAGGATCACATGGGCAGGACGTGCAGATCGCATGACAGCTCTGGGATCACAGGCGGATCACATGGCAGCTCTGGGATCACAGGCGGATCACATGGCAGCTCTGGGATCACAGGCGGATCACATGGCAGCTCTGGGATCACAGGCGGATCACATGGCAGCTCTGGGATCACAGGCGGATCACATGGCAGCTCTGGGATCACAGGCGGATCACATGGCAGCTCTGGGATCACATGGGCAGGACATGCAGATCACATGACAGTTCTGGGCAGGATGCAGGGATCACGTGTCTGCTTGGGCGTGATCCTAGGCTCAGGTGGGCAGCGCACTCATATCATTCGGACCACATGGCAGGATTCTGGGATCACATGGGCAGAGTACAGTGTGGTGTTTGCCCGCTGGCTCAAGGCAAATAACCCAGACGCGCCTGTGTGTGTCGTGCTGCAGTGCAATCACGTAGCAGTGTTTTGGAATCACATGGGCAGGACGTCCGGATCATGTGGCAGGGTCTTGGCTGCATGTGGGCAGGGCGTTGGAATCAATTGGCAGGCCTGAGAACCAGAACTCTATACGTCATACTTCTGTGTGGTGACATGGACGAATGTCTGGTATACCAACTGCCGTGACAGCTAGATGATTTGTACGTATCCTCACTCACGTGCTGTCACGTGCATGCCACCTGCCGTCACATGCTTATCAGTTCCGCTTTTTTCTAAGTAATCACGTGCATGTTGGCTGCTGTCACGTGTCTCTCACATGCATAACGTGCAGTGGCCCCATGATCGAGTCTTCCCTGGCTGCGGGTCTGGCTTCAGAGGGTGTGGACGTCACACTGTTTGGCCTAGCCACCACTCCATGCATGTTCTACTCGATCATGGAAACAGGTAAGGGTCAGACTGGGCGGTGCATGTTCCGTTCGATTAATGGCATTGTTTGGCCTGGCCACCACTCCATGCATGTCAAACTAAATATTGAAGACAGGTAAGGGTTCGACTGGGCGAGGCTCTACCTTCGCATTTGAATGCATGGGAACAATCAAGTCTCAAGAAGCAAACATACAGAGGGATTGGGCTGGCTCAGATTGTGCATGACTGTACATGCATGCACTTATGCACTTGTTGGGTTGGTTGGTTAGGTTGGTTGATTGATTGTGGGGCCTGGGCGAGGTCATCTTTGGTCTGACAGTATGACGGGTGGGCTAGGTGCTGAAGCAATGCCTTTCTAGATCCTCTGTCCTGCCAGTGGATTACCCTTGACTTTCGTGACATTTCTTGATGCATCATCATTGGTTTCTTGATGCATCATGATTGGTTTCATCACATGGCATTCACTGGATTGCCCAAAGCATCGGTTTCATGTGATAACGGCGATAGCGCGCGAGCTTTCAGTGCTGCAGTTGAAACGATTCCTTTCACATGCATGCAGTGGGGCTGTACCAGGGTGCCATCATGATCACCGCCTCCCACATGCCATGGAACGCCAACGGCCTTAAGTTCTTCACAGCCAAGGGCGGACTGGAGAAAACCGATATCACTGAGCTCGTACATCTAGCCTCCCAGGTAGGATTAGTAGAAAATAGTTAATAGGCAGTAGACAGAGTTACCTCATTTTAACCCAACCCTGAATGGACGTTACCCAACCCTGATTTCAAACCTTTTACTTGAACCCTTGCAAGTGCCGTCTGCCAACCTAACCCAAACCCCAAACTCCAGTCTCTGAGAAGGGGGAGGGTGAATGGACGCAGTAAGGAGCGGCATTCATTACAATCATGAATGCAGAAGCAGTATGTAATAAAGTATGTTGCGTGTGGAGTCAGGGTCAGCCTGGCAGAAAATGGAAAGCGCAGGTGGTGAAAAAACACACTTCTGAACACAGGCGTGCGGCGAGGCGAGTCTGATACTGGGGAGCCTAGGCGATCATCACAACTATAACTCTCAACGGCATCATCAGTTTATTTGATAGCATCTGATGATGATTGATGTCTGGTTATGTTCATCAATTACTGCTCCATGTCTGTATGCCATACAGGCATGCAGCGAGGCGGGGGTGATGTTGGGGGAGCCATGGGCCGAGGCAGCGCATGTGCTGGAGGCCAGCCGGGCACTCGAGGGGGAAGTGGGGCACGTGAGTACACGTGGGCGGTTACTTTTGTCGTTACTGTTGTTCTGCTTGTTGATGCTGGGGCCAGCGCGCCAGCCGGTCATTTGAGGGCGAGATGGGGCACGTGAGTACCGTTACTGGGTGGTTACTGTTATTGCGGTTATGGTTGTTGATGGCTGCCGGCGCAGGCGCCAAGCAATGCCTGCAGGCGTGCAAGCACTAGTCACTGGTGTGACCTGGTGATAATCAAGCATCTGCAAGAACGAACCACTGGTCCTGTTGCCGCTTGGGTCCTGTACACTGTATACTCAGGGACAGAGGCGCTGGTGTGATCTCACTTGCTGCCCGTTTCTGCTGCGTGACTTCCGTCCCCTATACGCCAAGATGCTACGTGGGCTGATCATCCAAGGGGTTCACATTCCTTTGCTTGTTTACACGCCCGTTTCTCTATCCGTTTTGTCGGTTTCTGCAGCGTGACTTCCGCCCCCTGTACGCCAAGATGCTACGTGGGCTGATCATCCAGGGGGTTCAATCCAAGGATGCGCCCAACTTACCGCTCCTGGGGTCAAAGATTGTGGTGGATGCGGGCAATGGAGCAGGGGGCTTCTTCGCGACAGAGGTGAGGGCTTTTTATTTTTGACTCTGAGATCGAGGCGGCCATGCAATGATGTTACTTCTGACCAGGTGCTTGCACCCTTGGGTGCCGACGTTCGTGGCAGCCGTTTCGTCGACCCTAGCGGTTCCTTGCATGCCATATAATGATCGCTTTTGCCATGGTTACTTATGCCCAGGTGCTATTGCCCACTCTCACCTGGTCGTGTCTTGTGCAGGTTTTGGCTCCCCTGGGTGCTGACATACGCGGCAGCCGTTTCCTGGACCCCGACGGTTCGTTCCCCAACCACCCGCCCAACCCCGAACACCCGGCTGCCATGGCCTCAGGCGCACAGGCAGTCACAGAGGCAGGGGCGGATCTAGGCATCGTGTTTGATACGGACGTGGACAGGTAGGTATCGTTTTGATATTAATGTTGGTGTTTAGTTCTGATATCGCTTTACTAATGGTACTGATTTCTAATTAGTATCTAGTTTATCGATATGTATTTGTTTTCAAGCGATTGTTTGATCTTCTTTCAGTTTCATGCTACGTCGTTTTGATAATAGTAGTATTTGGTTCTAGTAAGAACTATAATTGTTTGCTTTATAACACCTCTAGAGCACAGGCAGTGTCAGACAGTGACAGGGCGGCTGCAGCAAAAACGCAATACGTCCGCTGCATGTGTGACTGGCGGGATGGGTACGGGTATGTACGGGATGGGTACCACTGATGAGATGCTAGTTACAGAGCTTAGAGCTTTGTGTTACTTACGTTTGTCCCTGCACTTGACATAGACGCGCCATGCATTGTGTACAGGGCGGGATGGTTGAACTGGCATGTGTGAGAGCCATGTGAAAGATGTGTCAAGTGCGACATGTGCGTGCCATGCCATGGTGCCTGCAGGTCGGCCATTGTGGACCGCCATGGCCGCGAAATCAACTCTAACAAGTTCATTGCACTGATGGTCAGTCAGTCAGTCACATGGGACACACTCATGAGGTCAAGTCAGCCAGTCACATGGGGCACATGCATGCATATGTCACATGGGGCACATGCATGCATGTACCACATGGGGCAGATATCACATGCATGCATATGATCACAATCAGCGGCCACGTGCACGCATCAACACATGGGCACCTTGCATATGGCACCTTGCATCAGCGCGTGGGCCACCTTGCATGGCTTCACATTACCTGGTACGGCAATGACAGTTTCAAGGGTACTAGATGTAGTGAACAAGGGTGCTCTGCTTTGCAACAGTAGTAATGCAATAGTGACAGAAAGAGGCATATTGAGAAGGAAAAAAATCACTTTTCAGGCTGACCTGTAGCCTGAACTTACCCGTATCCTCACGTGCAGCAACTCTAAAACAGTTCCCCGTACTGCCTTTGCTTCAGGCTGCTATCATACTGCGCGACCACCCCGGCACTACAGTTGTAACCGACAGCGTTACATCAGCAGGACTGGCCAAGTTCATTGCAGACCTAGGGGGCAAGCATGTCAGGTGGGCTGACCGGACTGGGCAACTGACTGTAACGTCAGAGGCTGCCACACTATACACGGTTGCACATGCGTGGGACGACATCTCCGCCACACCAATTGCACGCTACAGAAGTACTGTAACTGTGGGCCCTCCTGTTAGAACAAACCCTTGCAGTAAGATGCATCAATCTCGGTCCATGCTGCCATCTCCTCCGGTCCATGCCACTGACTTGAGTGATAGAGGTCTCATGCTTTTGTTTGAGCGAGAGTCCAACTGGCAGACTGCTAGGCGCGGCACCCCGACTTTAGCTACGCTTGCTTGCTGATGACTTACCCCTGTACATGTGTGCCATATCTGTGGTACATACATGTGTTCGTGGTACATGTGGTACACATGTCTGCCATGTCTGTGGTATCTGGGCGGTCTGCATCAGAGAAGCCGGGACGTGGAATGGATGGACACTGCCCTGGCCTACTACGGGCAATACGATGCTAACACAGCTCAAGTGATGGGCTGAACTGCATCCTGGCTAATATCAAGGTTCTGTCATGTTCCTTATTGATGCATGCAGGTTCAAGCGCGGGTACAAGAACGTCATTGGCAAGGGAATGCAGCTCAACCAACAGGCACGACAAACGTCGCATTGTAACATGCAAACACTTGCCTCCACCTCACAGCACCAGGGAGTGCTCCCGCTGTGAACCGCAATACTGTGGCATGCACTTGTCTTGTAGCATGCACACACCCATCTCACAACCTACCAACGCGCTCCCAAAGCAGCACGACGTAGTGTCGCCTCTTACCTGGTAGCATGCACCCTTCGCACAGCTTAGACAAAAAGCGCCTCCCGTGCAGCATTGACAGCACATTTGCATGTATGCAGTTAATATACAGTGGCATGTAGCATGCACACATCTCTCTCACAACGACTCCTCATGTGGCTTGACACGCATGCATGCACGTACGCACAGTAAGCTAGGGCAAGCTGGCCCATGCTGCATTTTGATCGACGCGATTCTGTATTATGTTCTCACACGGAGCCACAGTAAGTTATTAATTTATCATTTAGGGCATCCAAGACCACATCAAGCATCGTCAGCATGTGCGCCACATGGCCGCGTGTGCTCGTGCACATGCAGGGCGTTGAGACACATCTCATGATGGAGACCAGCGGTCACGGCGCTGTTAAGGATAATTATTACCTAGATGACGGGGCCTACATGGCAGTGCAGGTCAGTGAGTCAAGATTTGTTTTATGAGGGGTGGCCATGAGTAGAGAAGGGGTGGAAGGGAACAGAGATTGTTTCATTGGTGCACTGGGGCATACATGGCAGTGCAGGTAGGTACATTCAGGGAGCCTCAGGAAAGCCGCCGGAAAAAGGGCAGGGAGGCAAGAGGCCTGGATGGAGGTCTGAACAGTAAGGCATGATCAGAACCCTTTGGCAAAGGTGGTGAGCTATGCAGCTGTATCTTGCAACATGTGAATGTGTGTAGCACGTTGGGCAGGTGGGATGAGAAAGCTTACATGGCAGGTCAGTAGATCAGTAGGTCATGCAGGTCGGCAGGTCAGCAGAACGGCCGGGGATGGGTTGGCAGAGGCAGGGACACGACGGTCGGGGATGGGTCGGCAGAGGCAGGGACGCGAACGGCCGGGGATGGGTCGGCAGAGGCAGGGGTATGGCCAGAGCAAAGGTTTGCAGGCAAACGTGGCCGAGGGGATCGCGGCTTGCGCACAGGGCTGGGCCTTCTGCCTGTCCGACCGTGCCCATGTATATTATGCAACAAAGACATGACCAGTGTTTTGCCTGGACTCGCATGTAATCTGTTCAGGTAGTAATTGAGGCCATGCGTCGGCGCCAGGCAGGCACCGGTGATATCGGCGATCTGTTGGCCCAGCTGAAGGAGCCATTAGAGGCGAGGGAGGTGCGCATTCGCATCACCGACCCTGACCACTCGGCTATGGGAAAAGAGGTGAGAATGGAGGTTGAGAAGTGGTTCAACACACAATCGACTGGTGGGCGACGTATGGATGGCATGCATAAATAGACTTGGGCCGACAGGAGCCTGTTTTCCGTTGAGATCATGTCACCCTGACGTGAATCTGCATCACATGAGATTATCCTGTCGCTTCGGCACCCCTGTGCTGGCTTACTCAGTATCGGCTGATGCATGTCGCCACAGGTTGATGGTTTTTGCTTTGAATGAGGCTTGTTCTATAGTTGTACTAGCATGGCTCTTTTGTTTTGAACACACAGGTTGTTCAGCGATTCCACGACTGGGTTGTTGGTGGTCCCCCTGCCCCCTCCAACTGGACCCTGGACCCAATCAACCATGAGGGATGGTGAGTGGACACAAACCAACTGCTGAGCACGTTGTAAGGCGACGCTTTACGTCAAGGTAATTGTGTGCGTTCTTAGTTGGGTGATGCCTGCTTTGCTCCAGTGAGCCCCGCAGCATAGTGCTACAACGATGTGACGTGCGTTGAGTCAAGTCTATGTTGCATGGTGGCCTTGGCTACCTGTTCTCTGTTGTTCTCTGTGCAAAACGCGTGAGCTGATTTTGGCAAGGATTCTGGTCTGAAATCGGTAAAATTTCGCTTAAAATTGCGGTCGATTCAAACTGCGTTCATCTAGAAAAATAAATGGTGTTTTTCGGATCCGTAAAACTTAGCATCCGTAAAAACAACTGCGGTCCTACGTTTTTTTGTATACGTATCTCTACTGAGGGTCCAAGATACGATTGTGGTCTACAGCCCCAGGAATTCAAACTTGACTTGTGCTTCTGTTTGTGCCCAGGCGTGTGAATGTGGATGAAGGCAACGGCAAGAAGGGCTGGGCGCTGCTGAGGCAGTCGCTGCACGATCCGTTGCTGGTGAGGCGCATGCATGCTCACTCTTAGCTCCAAGCGTCATCACCGCTAGCTTTCAGCTTTGTCTTTCCATGATTGCTGCCTGACATTCAATCTTGTGTCAGAACGCTCGTGTCAACATTATGTGCCCCTCCAAACCGAGGCACTGCGTGCATTGCATGCGGCACTTCGTTTTGGTGACTGTTGACGTCACTTTCATTCCATTCATTTGTTTTGGTCAGCTGCATACATGCCTACTGTTACCTTGACATGTGCGTCATTCCAATCTGGCCGTTGATCAGAACGCTGCTGCTCCGGATCGAAGCACTGCATACGTTTCATCATCCTCACATGACGGTTTCTTTGCACGTTTCACCATGTGCCCCAGGTGTTGAACGTTGAGAGTGAGGTTGAGGGCGGCTCCAAGACCACACTGCGACAGGTGTTGGACTTCTTTCTGCAGCGCTGCCAGGGCATGCCTTTGGACCTGTCAACGCTGCCTAACTGAAGCCTTGCAAGGCAGCAGTCGTGCTTGTCAGCAGTAATGTTAAACGTACAAATATCAGGTGTAAGAGTTTGTCCTACAGCGCAGCCAGGGCATGCCATTGGACCCGCCAACACTGCCTAACTGAGCCCCCTTGTTGGCATCAGTGCAGTCAATGGAACTGTCTCACCTCAACTGATTTCGTGGTGGCGTTTTAGTGAAACGCTTTCACTGTGAGCACTGCGCAAGGATGATGGTCACCCATTTTGCAATTTATATCTTCAATCTAATCAGGAACCTGAGCGTATATATTGTGATTACACCAGGGCAGGGGGGCTGAGCGCGAAAAAGTAGACCACATGCACCGTGAGCATGATGAGGAGAACGTAAGAAGAATTCCCAAGGAACCCCGAAGAACCAGTTTGGCCGGTTGGTTGTGTGAAGCCAATACATACGAGTCTGTCTGCAAAGTTGTCCGTTGATGAGCGAGTGAGAGTGACATGGTTTGTGGGATATGCGTGCGTTAACCATTGGCTCCTCAACATTTGAAAAAAAAATCTGGTGGTTAAGTGGCCTCTGCACGGGTGGCCGTAGAGAGTTGACTGGCTTGTGTGGAATGTGCACGGCTTCAACGCCCTGCGCAATCAGGTTGGTCCAACAATATGGACAGAACATGAACTTGCCAGCCCATAGCCACAAATACGACTCAAAGACCTGAAGCCAAACCACGGATTAGACCTTGGATCGCCTGCAGCCTGACAGCATCAGGTTCATTGGATACTGCGGCACACAATTGCAGGTGTGCCAGTACAACCCCTTGGTGGGTGGTAGGGCTTACATTCCATTGTGTATGGCTGTGGCAGTCATTCCAAAGCCCATCTGAAAACGCTTGTCAAGCTGCAACAGCAATGTACCAGGATTAGATGCGTAGAACATCCGCTCATGGCCGGTACACCAAGCATGTGTGGCTTCCCTGGTGTAAATACGTATATAGTGTATGTGTTTCATTCGGCATGTGTTTCAACTCTCGGAGGCAGCCAGTTTCTGTTGAGCTTGACTACAAGGGAGAGCGCATTGAGCAAGTTGAATCATTCAGCTATCTATTTGCGTCACACTTGAATCTCTCGCAAACAGCGGAGAGGCGGGGAGGGGCCATGCGTGAAACGCAAGCGGCTGCCAAGGTAAGTTGTGTTCAAGACTTGCATGGCGCCATGTTGCGTCTGTTTCAAACTTTTGTTCGGCCCCATACTATGTATGCTAGCCAGATTTGTGCCACTCCAGTCTTGACTGTTAATAAAGCGCTTACGTGCCCCCTTCAAGCCAGGCTTTTGTACGACGGCAATGCGTCGTATGGTCATGAAGCGCAGGCAACTAATTGCTATCCTTGTGCACAAGCATACACAAGCTTGCATTGGCCCCGCAGGCCTTCCCTTGGTTGCTGCAGGGATGCCAGCTTGTTGGACGTGCTTGATCTGGTGTGTTGTCCACCCTTCAAGGCAGCAAATCTGCTTCTCTCCATCTTGTGTGCGGCCTGCATGTGCACAGAAGGTGTTTGGCCTGCATAGGACGGATGACACTGATGGATGACACTGATGGACACTGCAGCAAGTTGGGCAAGCAAGCAGCCTTGCTGCGTCAGGATGTGCACTTGCGTGTTGAGCCGTTACCACCTAACGTTGGGCCTTGTCATGAATGTTGCTGTGTGAGCGAGCACTCTACATGACAAGTTAGTCACTTGGCATGGACTACCCCCGATTCTTCCCGACCAGGCGCCTCTGAACATGCTCGTCGATTGCACAGCACACTAGACAGGAGCGGTCAATCACCTAACCCCGATCAATATTTGTGCAAATGCGCAGATCGGCAAGCGCTCGCACCGAAATGAGCTGGTGGCTATGTTTCGTCGTGAGATGGAGACGGGTTTCCTGTGCCCGAGTCCCAGCCGCGGCAGTGTGGGCAGGGATATGATACGAGGGCCAGAAACCGGAACAATACCCTTTGGTTGCTGGTAATGAAGCGGACGTCAAAATTGTACTGTGCGTTCAGCGTGCCGCTCGATTGACGCGCGACCTGGCAGTTGCGCCGATGGCTGTTTGATCTCGAACTTGAGTTTGATTTAGGTTCGATTCGTTCCCATTTGCTTGCCATTTTCACAAATTTCGTTGACTAGTAGGACGTGCAATATGTCCAGAGCACAACAGTCCAAACTAAAAATTGAACTAACGTCGCTCTTACAGCCTTCGCTGTCGGCTGGTCAAATCTCCAGCGTGGACACGTGCCAGCAGGTGACTGTAGACATTACACGACACGTACTATCACATGTCATCTGTCACTGCGCTCAGCAGCCACCAGACAGGTGCTGGGTTAGAAAACACATGGCCCCGTAACGTGTTCAATGGTTTGATCCAAGGTGGCCTATAGCCTCAAAAAAAACTTGTTTGCCAGTTCTGGGACAGTTTTCAGGATCGCCGCTGGAACCAGGCTGCAGTCGCTCGAAAACAAAGTCCGGTGGTGGCTACGATGCAATGACCTCAAAACTCAACTGAAGGCCGTGTCATGCGTCCTAACTCGAGCACCCTAAATTTTATAGTCAGGCCAATCAGGTCTGCGTATGCCACGCTGCAGACTACCAACTGGTGTGCATGCCAGCTGATGGTGTTAGAAGCACGCTGTCAAGTGAGTTTCAAAGGTTGGCTGCTGGCATCAAATGTGAGTTCCAAAGAGCAACACTCCGAATAGTACGACTGGGCGCACGTGGACCAAGTCACACACTAAATCAAGGTAGGTGATGCGAGCGGCTGCTGAGCGCATAGGTGTGTGTGCTGTCGCCCTAGCAAAAGCGTGTAATGATGATGACTGTGATGAACTGTGCTGTCAGCAAGAAAGGAGAGTTGCTTCTTTCTTGAAGGCTGAGCTTCAGGCCAGAGCCCCCATGCTTCTGGTGCTGCTTGCATCACGCTCTCCAGCCACTTATGTAGCCATGCCTCGGGAGGCCGGCTTCACTAGTCACGTGGTGAGCCGTGAGACGGTCACTTCGACGGTCCGACCACAGAGCAGAGCCCTTGTGACTCTGACTCTGTGATGACAGCATTACGCTCATACGCCAGTGTCGTGAGCGTACCACCAAGCCTACCTACAATACCTGCCAAGATAGCTCTGCCATTTTGATCCTCAAAAGGCAACCTTGAGCATTAGGCTTCCTGTGGCACCCGCTGCGGTGCCGAGGGAGGCATGGCATGTGACGGCGCATACGCTCTCAAGTGCGTCTCTGGAAACCGCTGCCTGTTTCTCCGTTTTGTTGGCTGTTTTGAGGGACAACCTTGAGCATTAGGCTGTCTGTGGCACAGGCTGTGGTGCCGAGGTGGCCACGGCATGCGAGCCGGAGTGCGAGGCTTGGAGTGAGCCTGCGCGGGTGATGAGTGTCCGCTGCATCTCCATGACCTCCTTGATGGTGTTGTAGAGCAGGGTGGCTTCGCGGGGTGGCAGGATGGATCCGTTCAAAATCTCAGTGGGCGTCACCTGCAAACACCACGCACCCCACCTCAAACTTGATTCCTTTACTCCCGATATGACTTGTGTTTTGTTTCTTTCTTAATCTAGTCTGATTGCCACCAACTTGTCGTTACTGCCAGCGGCTCTCCTGCCCTGGCTGTTTGGGCACGGTATGGCTGCTCGTGCGCGCCAAATGCTGGGATTCAATGCTGCTACTGGCCACCACAGGCACAGCATGAAGAAGCGCGTGCACCAAGATGCACACAGCGACAAACACACGCATCTTTAGGAGTGGTGGTGCGAATGTCAGCCTCTTTGGGCCTCTTCCTAGCTATGTGGCATGTCAGCTTACAGTGTGTCAGCTTACAGTGTGAGAAGGTGTTCCAGACATGAAGAGAGACACCCATGCATGTGGCCAAAGAGAAGAGACACAAACAGTACATGGCCCCTCAACACCTACGTGGAAACAGGCACGTGTGTGGCACCCACCCTAATGCAGTTTAGTGACTTGAGTGTACTGTAGTGAGTTTGGTGAGTTTAGGTTAGCATGTGTGCGATGCTGATACCATTCTATATATTGTCTACTACATCGTATAGCTGATATCGCTGGTTGCACCAGAGTTGTTGTCAAGTGAATACAACGTTAAGTGATTCAGGGAGCCGCTCCACCTGGATCCCGTAACAGCTGCTGATGTCTTCCACGTCGATTTAAAATGGATGTGAAGGTATATATTGTTTTTTGATTGTTTTTTTTTAGAATGGTACTACAACCCTTTTCTGATTGCGAAGAACACGGTTTCGCACCGTAGCACCTGAGCGCACCTGTGACTATGCATACTACATTGTACTTGCTTCCAGATGGCTGCATTATGGACCTGTGGTCGTTAACCACTCAATGACGTTCACCACTCTGACTTCAATGACGTTGCTATGTGCAAACCGTCCCACCTGCGCCCCGTAGCAGTTGCTGATATCTTCCACGTCGGTTTCCACTGAGGTGCCCTTCAGTGACATATCCATCATCATACCCCTGTGCAACACGAGGCAATCCACAAGGTAGAAACGTGAGTAACAGACCAGTGACTTTGCCTCGCCTGGTGATGCTGCTGCATGGTCCGACAAATGGCCTCTCTCTCCCAGCTTGTAGAAAGAGACTGTGCGCAACGGACCAATGACCTGGTCTCGTTGTGGTCGCCGGTTTCTACTGGCCTGGCCTAACATATGCAACAGGTGTTCAAAGCACTTGAAAAAACAAGTGCCAGAGTGCCTTCATCCCATGCAAAGGAATGCTCAGCGTCCTCCTCCCAGAGTGTGGGGAGGGGTGTGTGTGTAAGAGGCCGGTAGCTTGGTCTCGCTTTGGTCTCCACTGTCATGGTGGGACACATGCAACAGGTGTCGGATGGCAGTACTCGCATGGACACATGCAACAGGGCAGTACTCGCATGGACACATGCCAGAGCGTGCTGTCACATGACGTGCAGTCTACATAGGACTGTGCAGCCCGGAGGACAGAAAGCGTGCAACGATGCTCAGCGAAGGCACATGCACATGCAACTTGACAGATTGGTGCCTAATTGCTTCTACCCTAGTTCTTCGGTTTGCATGGTATGAAAACACAGTTGTGCTTATGTGTCCTCAAATCATGCGTGTTCCCCAACTCACTTGCTGATTGTGAAGGCCTTGGTTTTCAACCCTGTGAGCCCCGTCTGTGCGTTCTGTGTGTCCAAGGTTAGATCCTTGTTGAAAGCGTCCTTCAAGTTGAGCGCCATTTCCAACCCAACCTTCATGGCACGCTTGTCCTGCGCGGTTACATGGTCCAGAAGCCATTTGTACTTGCTCTGGCAGTTGCCTGGGGCTGCTCAGCATTTGAAATGCCAAAGGTTTCTATTTCACCTTTGGTTCTGCACAACTCATTGAGATTGTAAACAGGGTAACCGCCAGCTTACTGTTGATCAAGCACCTGGAGTGCAAATGTGGAGCATGGGCTGAAGATGGCTAGCACTCACCGCCTTGAAGTTGGTGATTTCTTCTTCTGTGGCTAGGCAAATGATAGTGTGCTGTTCGCTGAAGCCCATGACGGCGCCCACGCTGAATCCATCCACTTTGACTGGCAGAGGTGCGGACCTGCCACGAAGCAGGCATGCATCGGCAGTCAGGAAAAAGGTCGCGGCAGGCATCGGGCAGTCAGTAGCGCTGCAGCTCTAAGGAAGCGCTTACCACCCGCTAGGCCGGTTGGGGGCGCGAGCGATCAGCAGCCCGTAACCTTGCGTAATGGAAAGTCCAAAACCAATCTGCATGGCAACAACAGCTTGCTTAAGGGTTTGCGAGTGCGGACAGCCGGCAATGTGAATGTGTTCTTCTGGCCTTGCCACACACCTTGTCAGTCTTCATGATGAGCAGGCCCTTCGCTTCCTGAAGGTAGAGTGAAGGAATTGTGTTCTTTTCTGCCATTGCCTTGAGCGTGTCCACTCCGTCTAAAATTGAGATGAGCAGTGGGTTTTTATGTACATCCAGCATGCGCCTGGGGCCCTGCTTGACGCCCAGCTCTGTCAGAATCTCGCCTTCACTAACTTCCGTCATGGTGTTTGTCGTTTGGGACACGCAAGCAGTGAACAACAATGGACGTGAAGGCGGCTGGCGGGGCAGCCGAGTCAAATCCCAAACCGCCAGTAACGGGTTTGGTTGGTCGCTTTCCCTTTTGCGGACATGCATCACGGCATTTCACAATGCTCGTACTCCTGTACGCCATACGAGCAGTGGAGAGGTACGCTCAAGATACGAGCATGGAGTGGTAGAGACCGAGCTACAGCCTTTCTGTCGCTTGCCTTGAAAACACAAGACTTCACAGGCGTTGTACCCCTGCTGGTTCGAGTGACAATTTGCATCAGTGCCTACACCGCTCTCTCACGTTGCTGCGGTGCATACTGACTGTCCCTCCTGGTGAGGTTCAAGGTGAGTTTAGAGGCTTACCGCAACAGTTAACATCGCCTGTCGTGCTGCAATGCATGATTACTGCGGTCCCATCGGGTGCAGTATGCATGTCCTGAGGCTCTTTGCCTTCTGAAGACGGTAGTAATCTGGCCATACTTGTCCTGAGCTGTTTGGCTTGAGGGTTGCTGCTCTTTTTGGGACAATGATGGTCAGATAGTGATTGAAATTGGTAGAGTGCTTGCATGGGAGCGTGCTTGCAGAATGGCGTCTGGAGAACCAGGCCCCGTAAGCACAGCACGAGTTCGCAAGTACGAATCTATAAGCAGCTTGAAAGAGCCAACATGGGACAAGCACACCCTGATCTCCTCCATCCCACACCATGTCCGCAAATCCCCACCTACATTGGACACCTCAGCTCCCTCGTCGCCAGCCAAGGCCCGACCGCCCGCACAAGCAACAAGTACGCCCTCTCATCTCCAACAACACATAGCGCCTCCTCCAGTGCCCCCTGCTGCCAGCATTGCAGCCGACGCAACTGTCAGGCCATTGAATTCGCTGTCCTCCTTTCGCAACCCTGAGCAAGCAACGCTACCAGGAAGCGCAGCTGCGCTAGCACACACGCAGCCTACGCATTTGACCTCGGCACGCCGTGCCGCTGAGAGCGCAGCGGTGACAAACGCGATAGCAGGGATGCTGGCACCCAAGCCGGCTTGCCTGTACACGGACGCCAGTACCGGCGTAGCCCCTTCCCGCTTTGCGCGCACTGGCAGCGTCAACCGCGCTGCCGCTACTTCCGCTGTCGGGCACCATGGTGCACAACGTCGCCAAACCAGCGAGGATGAGGATGCTACCCCGGAGGCCTCCTTGATTGCGCAACTTGGTTATAAACTCAAAGTGGGTGCTGTTGAAAGTCCAGCATTGAGCACAGGGCAAACACCGGTGCAATCTCCACGCCGGACTCGTGGTGCTAGTGGTCGAGCTCCTGCAGGATTGAGCGTGCTGGTCGGAAATAGCAACGGCACGGTAACGGGATCTGCAAAGGCAACCAACTCAGCCCCTGCATCGCCCATCACTGAGCGGGGCAAGGCTTCACGCTTCCAGGGAGGGGCCGCACTATCAGCAGCCATGGTTCTGCAGGCTTCACTTAGTATCGCCGATGGTCCTGCAAGCGCGGCCTTGTCGGCATGCAGCACGCCAGCCGGAGCAACGTCGCCTGTTCTGCACAGGAGCGGGAGCGTGCTTAGTGGATCGGCATCACCGTTGCTGGATCGGATCGGCAGCGTCAGTCGAGGGATGACATCGCCTATTCTCGATGGCACGGGTCGTGGATGGGACATGTACGGGATGCCCTGCCTGTCGCCTGGTGGACTGAGCAGACAGGCCAGCATGGCAAGGACCCAAAGCACAGGTGAGCAGTGATGCTGAAATGGATGGATGGTGCCTAGCTGTCATCATTTGATTTGCCCCAAGCATTGCTCCGAACAAACAAACCTCCTAAAGCTGGGCCTGTGCTAACCACTACTAGACACTGGAAATCATCAGAAACAAAAGTCGGTTGCAACTCTGCTTGACAATGACCTGGAGTTTGACTAGCATGACAGCATAGTCATTGCTGGCAATTCAAAGGCTAGTTGCAGTCGTTGCTAGTGCTTAATCGACATGTTGTGTCATGGTGGCTGGCATGCCGTACAGGTGGATCAAACCCTGGCGGCATGTCACCTACAACTATGCTGGGCCGTGCAAGCACCATGGCACGTGGGCAAAGCAATGGCAAGGCAAGGCCTGGCCTGGGCCATTCGCCTAGCATGGCCCGCAGCAGCGGTAGCGGTGCTGATAACAGCATCATAGCTACAATAGATCCACCGATGAGCCCCATACAAATACACAACCAGCACGTGCAGCTGAAAACGTTGGCACAGTCCATCGCTCGCAATGTGGCCAGTACATCACGGGCAGGGAATGTACTGCGACCCACAAGTGCTGTCCAGGGTTTGGTCACCAACGCTGTCCAAGGTTCAGCCACCAGTGCTGTCCTGCCTAGTGCCGGCAGCAGCGGCCTCAGTAGCGCCGGGCCCAGTGGCCTTAGTGCAGCTGGCCCCAGTGGAGTGTTCAACACCAGCACCGCTGGTCCAGCTGGTGATGGAGCAGCAGCAGCAGCATCTGCAGCCTGGCTCCAGCCTGTGCAGCTGCTGGGGACACAGCTGGGCGCAGGTGCAGCTGCAGTGGCACCATTTATCGGAGTTGCCCAACCACCGAGCGTCGTTGACACTGACATCAACGGCTGTTGCTTGTCGCCTGGTGCGGGGGCAGAGCAGTTCATGTTATCAGAGAAGCTGTGGGCACCTGGTGGCGAGTCAGCCGCAGCAGCCCGGGAGGCAGAACACCACTCCATGCCGCAGTTGCTGCTGTGGTCGCAGGCGGGAAGAGCGTCCTCGCGACCTCGTCTCTCGCTTTCAGGTGATGCTGCCATAACGACTCCCATTACCGCTACAACAAACACGACTGCCACTCCCACCACCACCACCACCACCACCACCGCTGCCAACACAAACACTACTGGCAGCACACCAAGGCCACGCCTATCTCTAACAGGTGACGGTGCCGCCGCTGCCGCCACCACTGGCAACACGTCTAGACCACGCCTCTCCCTTTCAGGTGATGCCGCCGCTGCCACCACCACTGGCAACACAACAAGGCCACGCCTCTCTCTGGCAGGCAGCACGATTTCTGAGACAACCCAAGCCATGAACACCGTCAGTGGTGCACTCCCAGCCTCGCCATGGGAGCTGCCAATGGCGGTTAGTTTCAAGTCCCAGCTGAACTCAGGTAGCCCAGAGCTGCATTCAACCCCACAGCTTGGGCGCTGCTCCCAGCCGCAGCTGGCTATCCCAGCTGATCCTCAGCCAGTGTCACTCTGGAGCCAGCCAAGCAGCACATCCCAGTCACAGCTGGCTGTCCCAACTGACCCTCAGCCAGTGTCACTCTGGGGCCAGCCAAGCAGCACATCCCAGTCACAGCTGGCTGTCCCAACTGATCCTCAGCCAGTGTCACTCTGGGGCCAGCCAAGCAGCACATCCCAGTCACAGCTGGCTGTCCCAACTGACCCTCAGCCAGTGTCGCTCTGGGGCCAGCCAAGCAGCACATCCCAGTCACAGCTGGCTGTTCCAACTGACCCTCAGCCAGTGTCACTCTGCCGCCAGCCAAGCAGCGCATCCCAGCCGCAGCTGGCTCTGCCTGGCAGTATACAGTCAGCTGCTCCGTGGCCACCAGCAGGTGGAAGCTCCCAGCCGCAGCTGGGGCTGGACATGGCCAGCCTGGCAGCTGGGCTCCAGCCGACCAGCCCAGCCTCTGCTGCTACCGCTGCCTGCACACCGCACACCGCCCAGCAGCTGCTGCTCAGCTCTCGGCAGCTTCTGCTCAGCTCTCCACCCAGTGCACGTGTCAGCATCCCATCGCTGCCTACAGAAACGGCCTCACCAGCAGCCTCTCCCATTCGCCAAAGCTCACCCTTGCCCATTCACTCCGGCATGTCCAACCTCAGCGCGACTGGCCCAGACGCAACATGCACCGACGTTCGCCCCAGCGAGGTCCGCCCCCCAACAACTAGCCCTGCCACGTGCACCCCAGTAACTGCCACCGTTGCGCCCACACTTCAATCTGTCTGCAGCACTGGGACAACCACAGCTCCTGATTACCAGAGCCACGTGGCTAAGCATCAAAGCCACGTGGCTCTAATGAATTCAGGCATGGCAGTGCTTCAAGCCTTGCAGGGGCCAGGGGCTTTGGCACCAGGCGCACGTACGCCAAGGGCCGTTGCATCTGCCCAGCCCAGCAGGGACGGGGCAGGGCAGGAGGAAGTCCCAGGACGCGAGGCGGCTGCGTTGTCGCCAAGCCAAGCGGGTGAGCCTTTGATTGTGGTATGTGCTCGGCCACACCCGGGTGCATACGTGGCATGGACATAGGGCTGGGTGCATGTGTAGCTTGCGTCAAAGGTAAAGTTCGTGTCTATCCGTGAAGTGTTGTCTGTGCTTAACATTCGCCCAGTCACACCTTGCATGCCACTGAGAGTCCAACCTGTTTGCCTTGCATCGCGCCTTGCATGCATATGGGGGTATGGTATGCTAACCCTCACACTTGCGGTGTGCATCCCATTGCCAGTTGAACCCTGCTGTATCATTTGATCCATTCTCTATGATTACCATGCTCTGCCCTTTGACGCAGGTGCGGTGCGCAGCAGCTATGCCCAGCTGCATGGTTTGCTAGGCACGAGCACATGGGAGCGTCAGCTGGGGCCGGGCTACACGGCAGCCCCGGCACCCACGCCCGACGCGGCCCATTTCCGACGCAAGGCCGCCGCGCGCACCGCACAGGAGGCCAGGGACAAGACACACAGATAGACAGAGCCCGGGGCAAAACCCTGTGACGACACCTCTGACGGCACCCGGTGTTGCACCTTTCTGCGTTGCAACAAAGGCTGAACAAAATTCATGGCTGTATGTTGAAACACTGTCTGAGATTGTTGCATGTCTGCCTGGCTAAGAGCTGGGCATTGTTGCATGACCACCGGGCCATTTATTTTTGGCACCTCCGATTATCATGGTATGCATGATCCTTGCGTTTGCACGACCCCACCACATCCGGGGGTCAAGCAGTTTTGACTGCACAGTACTGGCCAATGGCAATCGCATGACATATGGTACGTTGTCATGCAATAGTTTAGAACACTGTTGCACATCCGAAGCCTGTGGTTTGTTTTCTCCCCAAAAATTTGTTGACATCATTTTCCAGTTTCCGGCCTTGGCAGAGCAATCAGCAGCTTCACAGCCGATGTACACTGGGGCCAGTCTGGCAAGGTTTGCTCCAAGCTTTACTTTTTCCTGAAGCCTTGGCAGGGTGCAACTGAAAGGTCTGAATGCCGGCGTAATCAGGCCCTGACTCTACACGTCACCTTTCCACTGCCTTGCGTGTGCCCATTGTGCCTTGTCTCGCCTCGGTCCTCTTGTTTTCTTGCTCAGTGTTGATCAGGGCAGTGCCCATGCTGTTTTGTATCCTGTGTCGGCTTCATTGGTGTAAACACATACCTAAAGCAATAGTGGTAACGTTATCAAGGAGCTCGTCCTGTGCATGGCTTTCACGTCCGGTAGGCCCGGATGGCATGGGAGAGGAGATGGTAGAAGCCATGGGCATGCGCCAGTGCGTGTCACAAAGCTAGCACTGTACTGCTGAGTGCTGAATCTGACCGGGGCCGGTTGGTTGAAATCGTTATTTGCACTTTAAAAAATCCTAGTCATGTGCATGTCAGCCAGGTCAGAGGTTGTCATTCCTCAGGATTGAGTGCACCTTACTTACCGTCTCCGGCCAGCGTATGATGATGTAACGGTATGTGTAGACAGAGGGTTTCTGATGCCTAATTGTGGAGTTCACCGTGTTGCTTGCTCACGCTCTCCATCCAGTGAGCAAGACGTTTCTTTAATTACAGAGACAGGACCCACACGCACTGAGACCCGAGGTTGTAAAGTTACCAACGAAAGAAAACGTTTACGGCAACACTGACGCTACTCACACCACCCCCGGATGACAGGCTGCCAACCAGTGAAACATCAAGGCAATAAACCCAAACAGAGGGTTACCGTAAACTGAAAAGAGCCACAGACAGTACATGCTTGGATAGTGAGAATGGACAGTGCGTAACTTGGTATCTTATCCAACATGAACGCTTGACAGTGTTCTAAATGTTGTGTTACTTTGATTGCACACCAGGCCTACATACCCTTCAGAACTGCCCTTGATTGCTGTCACTGTTTGCACCAGATACACATTTTGATGACACGAGTTAGGGAGCAGCACAGCCATTGTAACTTATTTAGGCCCATCGCATTGTCAGACCATTTGCATTTGTATCATCTACCAGGCCTATTTGTCCAGCAAGGGTCCTATCCGGTTGGCCGAGGATCTGAACTGCTTGTCGCGCTGTGCCTGCCCTGCACGCCGCCGGCCGGCCTCTATCGCCGCCTCCACTGGGTCGCGCTGCGCTCGGCCCATCGCCAGGTGCGGCCAGGCGCCCTCGCCCAGTGCCGCTCTAAGGGAGGAGTACTGGTCCGCCAATACCTCTGCAGTGAGAGGCAGGGCGCACAGACTGTGCATCGGCGAACGTGAATACACTGCTCAAGGACGTGAACACCTGCTTCGGCGGCCCCACAGGCGGTCTCCTGGCACACCAAGAGCAAAGGCTCGAAGTACAGATGTGAATGAACTGTGTCCGTATGGCATGCATGAAGAGGACAGCAGAGGCCTGTGGTTATGTGTGCCAGCTGCGTAGCAATCCGGCCTCAGGACTGCTCCTGTGTTCAGCTGTCAGATTCGCATGGCACGGCTCAGAAGCACAGATCAGGCAGCTCACCTGTGTAGCATGCATGAGGCTGCACATGGGCTTGCGCAATTCACATGAGCATAAAAGACAGTGAGGCTCAACCTGAGGCTCACCTGTGTTGATGACATGTTGCGAGTCCCTAGGCCCAGGAGAATCACATGCAGTGCTCGAACTGCGTCTCCTAGTCAGCACCACGATGTCCTTATCACGTGGTGTGACCGCCCCTTCCTGCAGGGAGCAACATAGCAGCAGTCAACAGGCAATAATCAACAACAGCGATGTGTAATGAGCAGACGCTATGATTGTCCTACTGAGCACATGCTGGGACCCTTCCCCTGCTGCAGAGGACTGCAGGTATCAACAGCAGTAAAATAGGCAGCATCCGGTTAGTACAGCAAAGCTGCACAGGACAGTGTGACTCTCAATTCGACGATTTTGATTTGGATAGCCCATCAGGCGCCATGCTGAAAGGGATTAAATCCGTGCCAAGGAAGGTCTTTGCACAGTAATAGACGAAGGATTGTAAGCTGCAGCTTTGCAACATGGGCTGCACTCAACATGGCTGTAGCATGCAGCATGCCATGTCGCAGAAAACCAATCATTGGTCATGGTGCCACACCACAGCCTCAGCTCTTACGTGTGGTGTGGCACCGCGGCCCTGCACTGCCGGGCCCTGTGTCCTGAGAATGGCTGTTTGATCTACGCGTGAATGTACTTACGTGTGGTGTTGTACTGCGCGCCCCTTGTGCCCGTAGTATGGCTGCAGCCGCCGCTAGGCCGCTAAGAGGGTTCACCGTCGGGTCGGCTGCGGCCGCTGCGGCTGCGGCCTGACGCTCCTGGGCTTCTAAGGCCTTGTAACTGCAGGGTACGGGGAGTGAGAGTAAGAGTGACAATACGGGAAGCAGTGAGATGATGGCATGATAAAATCACATTGTCAGGCCTTTTGACTGCAGGGTAAGGAGAGTAAGGGTAAGGATGAGGGTAAGGGTATGGACAAGAGGCAAGGGGAGAAAGGGTGTAAGGGTAAGGCAAGGTCAAAGCAAGGGGAGTAAAGGCAAGGCAAGCTGACCCAACAATCAACTCTTTAGCAACATCCAGCGTGATGCTGACAAATCCTTCCACCATATCTAAACAAGCACGACCCCAATCGAGAGCCTTTGCTTGTGCATTTGTTTTGGCTTTCTAGGTGTAGTACTAGTTCTAGGTACTACTTGGTGAACAGTATTTATTCATATCATTGTCATATGAATTTGAAGCACGAGCCCCAACTTCTGCAAACTCACTATGCAATGTTAGAAAACGCTGGGCCAGGATCCGGGGCCTGGGAAGTAGTAGGCACCGGTGGAGGTGTACCAGCCTCCCCCCCCGCCCCTGGCGCAGCATTTCCCCCTTGTGTCTCATTCCCTGGTGTGTTGTGGCCCTGGGATGCAGCATGTGAAGTACGGCTGCTCTGCAGCCACTTTGCCGCGGAAGAGGCAGCTGCCTGCACCTCCGAAGGCACCCCTTGGCTGTCGATCGGATTGGCGACAATGTCGGGGCGGAATCCCCGCCCGCGGCCCTTCTTGTTCAGACCAGTCGTTGCGTACACTAGATCGCTGAAGGAGAACTTCTTCTTGCTGCTGGTGGTGTCGGTGGGAGTTGCAGGCGATGCTGGTTGCGTGCCGGGCGCGGGGGAGGCCGTGCCTGCTTGGTGAGAGGGTGTGGCCTGGCCGGAGGCAGTCGTTGTGCGGAGCGCAGGCGTGACTGCTCGAGTTGCCCCGGCGGCCGGGGCGGGAGACGCGGCTCCCGACCCGGCACCGCCGCTGCTACGGAACTGATACTTCGATTTGATGGACGCAGCTGGCAGGCAGGTGCCGTTCATTGCAGAGCCCATGGGTCCCATGCCACTTGCATGGTCCCCGTTAGACCAGCTGTTGACAACTGCACCCGCCACCGTTTGAAAACGAAGCGCAGTGCTGTCGCCAGAGCAGTTATCCGGTAGGGCTAGTCCGGTCATGTGTAGTGCCGGTTTCTGTGTGGTGCGGCCTTCCTGAGACTCAGCATGCGAGCGAGCCTGCATGCCCTGCATGCGAGCCATAACCGACCCGGTGGTTGAGAAGTTGAGCTTTTTCCAACCACCTTCCCCGGCCAAGGGCTCGTCCACGAAGTGGCCGGCCGGGTTATTCTCGGGATTCCATGGGCAAGGGCTGTTTGGACCAGCGCTGGCAGGCTGCTGCTGCTGCTGCTGCTGTGGCTGTTGGTTCTCCGGCTGCTGCTCTTGTTGCTGTTGTTCCTGCTGCTCCTGATGCTGCTCTTCTGAGACTGCCCGTCCGTCTTGGGAGGCACCTGTTGATGCACGTGGTGTGGTACGGATGCTTCCTTGCCTCGGGCCCGTCTTGGCTGTGGCAGGTGGGGTCGGTGTCATCAATCCTGTCTTCACTGGCGAAGCAGCACACACGTAGCCTGCTTCAGAGACGGGGCGGACAAGAGGTGAGCGTGGAACGCGGCCAACACCTTGGGCACGTGAAGATCCTGCAGAAGTACGTTGGTTCTCGGCGTTTGCGACCAGGTCGCGTAATGGCACGTCTGTGGAAGGCGGTCTGGGACTGAGCTGGTTGCTGGAAAGATTGCTACGGGTGCGGGACTCAGCATCATCCTCTGCTGTTCCGACTGCGCTGCTGCTGAAAGGGTGCAATGGCGCTGTGTACTGCTGAGTAGTTAACGCGCCAGGTGTGGTTGCGCTGCGATCAGAAAACCCGGTTGTTGACGGCCTGATGCGGGGGGTGGAGTTGCCAACAAGGGGTGAGCTGGTGCCGCTGGCTCCCGGCGCGACTGGAGGCTTGCCCAATGAGTACCGGCTGGCCGGGGAGTTTGCACCGCTGGCGAGAGCTAGCAAGGGCACAGCCTGCTGTCGTTGCTGCATTGGGGAGGCAGTGTAGGACGTGCTCGGTCGCCGGCCCACGTCTTGATCTGACACCACCAGTGACGTGCGAAGCGACTGCGCAGCGGCTGTTACTGCGGTGTTTGACTTCGCCCTCAACGCTGACACGTCCGATACGTCCCAAGACTGCAGCATTGGGTGTGCAGCGACCAGTGTCGGCCCATCCGTGCGTTGCGGCCTGATCCCGGAGTCAACGGACAGCCGGAAAGGGCTGTTCAGGCCACTTCCTGCCTTGCTTGCAGAAGGCAGCAAACCACCCATTGAACTGGCCAAAGAAAAGGGTTGCGCCGGTTTGGTCCGAGCATCATTTGCTTGCTCGGCTGCCAGCTCTGCAGCTCGCTGGGCCTCTTCCACCAACGAAGCCGTTTGCTGCACAAACCCTTGCAAAGCTGACAACCTGCATCGCATCAAAGCTCGTGAAAGGAAGGTTTCGTACGGGAGTTTGACATCGTCGCTCAGGCGCCATGATGCCTTCCATGCCTTAACACTCACTTGCCCACGGATATGTGCGAACGCGAGCTCCTGACATTTCCATCATTGCTGGCTCTCAAGGGCGAAGTCATCGACTGGTACAATGATGTTTGACAACCTGCTGTCTTCTGTTTGAGGACGCAAAAGGCCACGTCTTCACGGATGTCTAAAGGTTGCAGCTTCCAACAAGTTGTGCTCGCTGAGTGTCATTGCTGCATCAGAAACAAAGCCGGGATTCCATATCGCAAGCAAGCTCAGCTGCTTGCCGGTTGCGCACAGCAAGGAAAGTATAAGGATCCATCTGCCATTGGCTTCCTACCTCTAGACCAGGGTTTTGTCAGGACGCTTTTTGCCGATAGCCGTTTCTTTCTCACGACCATGCGGTCGCCTTTTTCCTGGCAAGAGACATGCGCTGGTTCTGGGTTGTGAGTACTTTGACCAGGCCAAGACACTTTTTTTTTCAGAGGGTCGCTGCTGGTAACAGTACTGCTGTCTTAGCATCCAGCATGCAGACTTGCCTTGGTTCCCGGCCATGCTCAAAGTGAACACCACAGCCGATCACAACTGCAGAAGGGCAGGCAATAGTGCCACCAAAGGCAAACGCCCTGAAAATTGTGACAAGCAAGCAGCCCAACCTTAAACCGGTATACACACGACTACACCAGCTGCCTGAGTCTGGTGGTATTTGCAACGGATCCGTGAGTGCACTTAGTGCCTGGGTCCTGGCCTTGCCAAAGTCGGTTCATTCAACCAATCAGTGTACGTAAGCTTGTACTCCTTACATCAAATATATACCGGCACAGATAAATGCAAAGCAAAGGGCTCTGCCAGGCACGGCCAGGCAACCAACGCAATCAAGCGCAGCACTGACATGCATGATGCATGTTGCAGCCTAGCATGGTAGCAATGTCCACTGGCTAGCTATGGGAGGGGGCTGGATGGGCGCCTGCATGGAGGCACCGGCATGCGGCGTCTGCATGGAGCCTGCCAGCGGGCCTGCATGTGAGCCTGCATGCGGCTACATGGCAGGCTGCATGGGCGCCTGCACGGAGGGCTGCATGGAGGGCTGCATGGAAGCATGCATGGGGCGCCTGTGTTTCAGGCCAGCTTACGCCTTGCTGCATGCCTTGATCGCCATCACCGTCCTACTCTGCCCTGCCTTCCATGGCTGGCTGCTGCCGCCCCTGCTGCTCCGCAGCCGCATCTGCACCGGCCTGCCCTTGCATGGCAAGCTCAATGAAGTCCTGCATGGAAACGTTCAGAGAACATCTTAAACAACTATCCAACCACGTGCAAGAAGAAACACGCTTACTTCCTGCCTGGCTTCATTCCTCCTAAGCTTCACTCAACAAACAGCATTTTCTCACCGTTTGTTAGCAGTTTCACTAGTCCAATTGTACTTCCACATGCAAAAACAATGGCTCTTCAACTGAAGTCCACATATATACTTTTCACACGGTTCCCAAGACTGGCTATTCCGCTGACACGCACGGCCAGCGCACCCACCCCAACAAATTCGTCATTATCAGTATTATAATCAGTACTACTATTATCATCAACACCTTGATATGCACAGTGAGCACATGGTCTGGCAGCACGTCCAGCACCGCCAGCATCCTTTGTGTAAGCATTATTACAATTCTATTGATATAATTATTATTATCACCTTGATGTGCGCGATGAACACATGGTCTGGCAGCACGTCCAGCACCCCCAGCTGCTCGAACGACCACACCACGCGTATTGTGGTTGCCTCGGCGCGGCTGCTGTGGTTCCACTTACCGTGCGCTGCGTCCAGGCACTCCTGCGGTCCACAAGCAGTGTTTGCAGGCATCGTTCAACGTTTTGCATCGGACGCTCAAACACGCCCCAAAATCAACTGAATGGCCGAAAGTACGAGTATTCAACCAACACGTATTTGCTGAAATTTGCTGATAATCATCTGCCGATGTTTGCTGATTCCACATTGCCCATGGGCGGGCACACCAGACACGTACATGCATATGGCACATGGTGCATTGACCAGCATTAACTTTTGTCTTGTCCTGAACGTCGACTTGTCTCTGGACCGACTTGCATCAGCATTTGTCTGGACCAAGCCACCAACAACTTCAACCGCCTTCAGCCTTGCACCGGCCCTGCATGCTGCTCCCCACCTTCAGGACCTCCTTGCTAGAGATAATGTTTCAACACTGCCAAGTTACTAGATCAGAATCCAACACTCCTGAACCGTTGACTCCTGAACCGTTGACTCCTGTCCCTAGAACACAGCGACCCATAAACCCTTAACCTACACACTGAGACACTCAATCACCCCCTGACACAACCCGCATGCAGGTGGGCTCAACAAACCTTGGATTTGAGCTCCTCACATGCTTGCGATGCATGCAAAGTGGTCAGAGGTATTCACTCCCGCATAGGGTCATTTTCTGTCCAAACCCCTGCCTCCTGCCTACACACTGGGACACTCAATCACCCCCTGACACAATTTGACTACTCTGTGCCTCTGGCTAGGACGGTACCCAGCCTCGTCTCTTGCATGGCTTGCTAGCGTTCGCGCTCGGTGCATGTGGGCCCCCTTGATGTAATCAATATCTATAAGCATGATGGCGACATGGTTGAGAAATGTTTGAACACCGTCATCCCCCCACACACCTGCAGAAACTCCTTGCTGGGGTTGTATTTGAACACGGCCAGGGCATACAGCACATCCGACAAGTAGTCCAGGCCCATCTGAGCGACCATGTTGGTGCGCCTCATGTGCTCCTCCAGCTTTGTGAACAGGCCTGCATGCACCAAGAAGTGAAGTGCGTCGAATGCTTCTTTTTTGTGCTTTCCTGCTCAGGGTGTAGGGTCTGCATGGGTGCGAGATGAACGAAGTCATAACGCTTCTTGAGTACGGTATGTACCCTGCGTGTGTTAGGGTGGAGGGCGTAAGTCCAACCCAACCCTAACCCCAAACCCTAATCCTAAACCCTAACCCCCGTGTGTGAGGTACAGAGGATTGCCTTGGCAGAAGGGTGCTTCTCGTGATGGTGGTGCTGGCATGCAACGGACGCATGTGGTGTGGTTGCTGGCACAGAGGTGTGCCTCTCGTGATGGTGGTGCTGGCATGCAACGGACGCATGTGGTGTGGTTGCTGGCACAGAGGTGCGCCTCTCGTGATGGTGGTGCTGGCATGCAACGGACGCATGTGGTGTTGTCGCTGGCACAGAGGTGCGCCTCTCGTGATGGTGGTGTTGGCATGCAACGGACGCATGTGGTGTTGTTGCTGGCACAGAGGTGCGCCTCTCGTGATGGTGGTGTTGGCATGCAACGGACGCATGTGGTGTGGTTGCTGGCACAGAGGTGCGCCTCTCGTGATGGTGGTGCTGGCATGCAACGGACGCATGTGGTGTTGTCGCTGCTTTGTGAGCTGCGTTCGTTTTGCTTTCTTGCTCAGGGTAGGCCAGCATGGCGCCAACCCCAGCCCATGTGTGGGTGGCCTGTGACGCCTCCCTTGATGTGAACAGGTGTATATACACTCTCGTGCATGCAAGGCTTTGACGAGGCGAAGGCGGGGATGCAGGCAGCACCTTGGTGCGCTATTCAACCCTAAGTCTAACCCTCATCCCTAAGCCTAAGCCTAGCCCTACCTTGGTGTGTGACCTCGGCATGTGTGAGAGCCCAGCAGCAGTCGACCACGGAGGTGAGCGTGAACACGTCCACGTTCTCCAACGCCCTGTGCACACACACACACACACACACACACAAGATCTTGTCCTTCCCCTCTTGCCCCTGCTGAGCAGTCCTCCCCGGACTGAAGGCCATGTAAACAACAAACAACAACCTAACCAAAGCAAACCCAGATCAAACGTACCTATCGACGAGCACGCTGAACAGCTCCCGGTCCTTGTGGCCCAGTTTGGCAAAGGCCCACATGAGGTCAGTCAAGTTCTGCAGCCAGCATACACACAAGAGAGGCAGCACTTACAAATACAACACAAATCAACAAATATTTGCACAGCCCTGGGCTTCCTGTCAAGCTTCCCAGCCAGTCACTACAACCTCTCACAAGCCTATCTGTATAAAAACTGTTGTTGTTGTTGTTTTTGTTGTTGTTGCTTTTGTTACCAAACTTGAAGCAGAATGTTGTTGTTTTTGTTGTTTTTGCTGTTGTTTACTGGCCATTCAGTCCGGGGAGGACTGCCCGGCGGGGGCCTATCTGGATGCTGGCAGAGGCCTAACCCTGCTAAGCTCCTTACGAGTCCTTGAGAACATTACTCCCTGCCCCTCTCTCCATTCGACGACACTCTTAGTATCTGTCCATTCCCATCAGCCTGCTATTCCCTCAACGGCCTGCCAACTTCCCTGCTAAGCTCCTTACGAGTCCTTGAGAACATTACTCCCTGCCCGACGGCTTAACAAACATCAGACACCACCTGATGCGTCCCCCAACTCAGGGACAAAACCACTCAAAGTCAATCGTATGAGTCATACAACAAAAAGTCTGAACAATAAAGCAGGAGCCTGGCCGTCAGTGGCAGAACAAGCACCATCTTCCAAAACACCACCTGAAATGCGCCCAGGCGCCAACACAGCCTCCCACCAGCAAGGCCAACACGGCCGGCTGGGGGTCCGCGCCCAACAGGACCCCTCCTGGAAAACTGTCTCTTCCCGCCCTTCTCGGTTCTGTCCGCCAGTGTCAGCTACCCTGTCCCGCTGCCTGCTGCCTCTCACACCCTCTAGCTTGCTTACTTCCACCCTTTTGTCCCTGCCAATCGTTCCTTGGCACCTGCGCCTTGACACCTGCTCTTGCACTGGGCCCACTTCCCACACTCCAGCCACCTCGGTCACACCTCCAGTCAGCGCCCAGTAGTGGTGCTTGGGGTAGCGCACGTTTTCTATCTGCTACCTGGTCCTTGTAAGGCCCAAATGACTTGGAGCCGCACTGACACAGTCTTGAAACCTTATGACTTCCTACCCACATCCATACTTGTAATTGTTGCAGTTTGCTCCCATTATCCACCCACCTGTGCGTTGAACTGCTTCATGGCGATGCCCTGACCCAAGGGCCGCAGAACCTTGTTGCCACTTTTGAACTGCGAGCAGGTAGAGGCATGAGAAAGAACATGTGGACTGGCGTGGTGACAGCAAAGCAAGTGAAACCAACCAACCAACCAACCAACCAACCAACCAACCAACCAGACGACTAACAACCAGGCTACCAAGGTCATGGGCCGGAGCCGGTATGACTAGGCGAGAAGTGACAACAATTGAGGCTATAGGCCAGCAACAAAGTGAGTCTTGGGATGTGCAAAAACACAGGAGAAGTCCGCGACTGCCAGCATGCTTTGGCCATGTCGACACATTTCATAACCGGCACATCCATGATTATCTGACCGCAGGAGTGCCACTCGGAAACCTTAGAGCATGCAAACCCACAATGGCCTGTTTGCAAAGGCCTGCCATCTTGACTGCCCTCTCTGCACTGTTGCATGCGCCTATACCAGTCCTCCCGCGCCTCTCTTCTCTGCATGACCTTTCCGGCGAATCGCTCTGAAAACACTGGAGCAGGAGTATCGCTATGGAAAATCTGGAAATTTTAAGAGAAGTCAGTGGGCAGACTTGCAAATGCAGTCACTCGCCAACGCACACCTCTATTCTCTGCATGACCTTTCCGTTTTCGTCCGTGAACCGCTCCACCAGTGTGCACTTGTTGGGCACTGTGTACCACTCCACGCCGCTCACTGCGTCTCTGTGAAGCTGAGAACGACCCTCCGGATCCTGCATTGTTCAAGCAATTTGTTTTCGGATGACATAGATTAACATAGACATAGATAGTATTATTAGAATCTATAATCTTGGATTTTCTTTCATGTTTCATTTGTGATTTTGAAAGAACAGAATACTAGAAAGCATCAAAAACAAATACTTGAATAATTGATTAGAAAGACCTTGAGCATTGGTGGTGAGCGCCAGCAACTCTGTCCAGTTGCATTCGGTGTCTGCTGTTGTTATACTGCGTCTGAAGGTGAGCTGGCTGGCAACATGGGTATTCACAGGACCATCAATGGCAGGCCCTGAGGGGCAGAATTGCATTTGGCAAACGGCTAGGAAACCCTTGTCTGTTTCTGACCTTCAGTAGCTCTTTGAGGTGCGCTGCGATCACGGCCTGCAGCTGTGGGTCTTTGTAATCCAGGCAGGCCAGGGCCCAGATGCTGTTGGCGATGTTCTGAATGGTGAAACTGCGGCAGGACAAGCAGAGGGCAACGAGTTCACAGCATGCCAGCATGCACGAACCACACCAGTCTGCCCTTAGTTGCTGTAGAGTTGAGTACTCGGAGACACAGTCGTCTGCGCTGGAAATTGTTCACGTTGACTTTGCTGTTGTTGACAAGGGTGCAGTGCAGTGGTGACCAGTAGGTTACCGGCACTTTCCCTTCCCCCTTGCCCCCGCTGAGCAGTCCTCCCCGGACTGAAGGCCATGTAACACACCCACAACAGGACAAGCAGAAGAAGATAGGGGTGCAATATAAACGTGTACGAATACACAATACGGGTCCAGGCAAGCGCTGCTCTGTTCCTATGTGTATTTCTACAAGAATCATGGCAAATGGCGTTTTGGTTGCCTAGCTTCCTCAGCTGGCCAGTTGGTACCATGTGTCGTGTCATTAGTATGTGTGTTGTTGCGATGATACTTTTACACAACTTACCTGGCTAGATTGGTCTGTATATGCGTGCTGGCCAGTTGGTACAGCTCTGTCTCGGACCCCAGACCCTGACGGGCGAACGCCCACAGCTGCGAAACCACAAGCACACAAGCAGACTTGATAAGCTTAAACAAAACTGGGTCTGCTGAAGGTGGGAAAACTACAGAAAGTCCACATCAGGTCTGCATGTGCCATGTCCACGTCAGGTCTGCATGTGCCATGTCCGCATCAGGTCTGCATGTGCCATGTCCACATCAGGTCTGCATGTGCCATGTCCGCATCAGGTCTGCATGTGCCATGTCCACATCC